>LPNX010154423.1:90462-312430 GCA_001517045.1 Pseudotsuga menziesii
ATACTTGCTGATGTTGCAAATTACGCTTGACCCAGATAAGAAGGGCAGGCCAATGCTCTGGATAGTCTGCATTAATAATAGTTTTAATGCACTAGGTCTCAGGTATAGAAGGATGTGACTTCAGTCAATTCGAGATAGCAGTTTCTTTATATCTTTTATGCCATGTTGAGGACTTTTGTCTTCCTAAGAGTTTGGGTTAATTATCTGTACCAAGGAGTATGTAATGTGCATATATATTTCTATTTCTATTTATCTTTAGTGTCAAGGATGTGGCTCCAGTCAATTCGTGATAGCAGTTTCTCTCTATATCTGTTATCCAGATCCTATGTTAAAGACTTTTGTTTTTCTAAGACTCTGGGTTAATTATCTGTACTAACGAGTATGCAATGTGCATATATTTGTTTATTTCTATTTATCTGTAGGCTCAAGGATGTGGCTCCAGTCAATTCCATACAGCAGTTTGTGTTTACATTATTTTGTGCTTTGTTGTTTTGATGAATAGTGTATTAGTGTAGTTTGAGGAGAGAGGGGCAGGCTTTCAAGAAAATTATCAGATTGGCGCTGCTTGTTTCTGCTATTTGGAACTCTTGTTATTGAATAATATAACTGCTAGGTTTTTTATCATTATGACAACAGGTGGATTTGTGTTCTCGTGTACTTTTGATGGGGGTTTACAATGCAATAAAGGCACTGATGTTGAGTATATTGAATATCGCAGAAATAGAACCTGTCACAGAAACAGAACCTGTCACTGGAGCAAATGAGAGGGTACCAATGGCCATTGAAAGGAGTGGCTGCCAAAAATTCAAGCTTAAACCTGTCGGTGGTATTGAAAAGGAATGGAAAAGCAATAAACAACTAAAGAGAGAGAGGAAGCAAAAGCACAATAAGAAGAAGAAGCTAAACCTCTAAATGCAGGGGAAACATTAATTCTGGTTTCTTGCACAGTGGAATTGCCAGCATACTTTCCTAAAAAACTCCAATGTATTGCAATGAGAAGCTGTAATTGTAATTGATAATTACTGGAACAGGGTTTTTGATTCCTACTCACCTAAGGTCACAGCACTGGATGTGAATATATTTCTATTCAGCAAAATTTCAAGATGTTATTTGCACCTTTACTCGGAATCTCTGTTTCAAAGGAGTAAATGCGGATGAGCATGACTACCTTGAGATTTTGTCCGCTGTCAAAAAATTTATAAATTGATTAGGCAATGACATATTGTTCAATTTCATCTCCTATGCCAATGTCTTCTTAGAATGAAAAGACATTCATATGAACACTTATTGAATGATTTGGGGAGGATAAGCTATAATATCTGGAATAATAACCCCTTTTACGTTATTAGAGACTTTGACATCAGTTAGTTAGAACTTAGAACTTGATGGGTATTTTAAACTTGACATTGGATGGGGTGTCTTCTGGTAAAGAAGATTTTATTACTTTATTTTTTAAAACTCCCAAATCTGTGAGTTACAGGTACATTTAGGAGCAAACAGATTCTGAACATACTGAAAATAGGGCTCCCACATATTTTCCTCATCCAAACGCCAAAAACAGTCTGTCATAAAAAAAACCAAAAACAGTGCTTATAAGACTACCCTTCTTTACAATGTTTAAGAAAAATCCACAACACTAGGATATAACTAGAGTTTTATCATTCGTGATAGCCTGTGTTTCCATGCAACACAGAACTAAGACCATATCAGTGAGACATATGAACACAAAAAAAATATTGTTGACTGACCCAAGACCAAGATACGTATAGATCTTCGAGCTTGGAGGTGCAGGATCCCACTCCATGTACACTGGATTAAATTTGCTGCTTTAGTGAAACCTGTAGAAACACCTATTCAATAAATCCATAGAGAATTTTAACAACAACAGTACCACGTCTCTATAGTGCATTCTACATTGCTCTAGATAAACCTTTTATCTGCATTATCACACTGCCAGTCCAAAGGTGTAAGGAGAAATAGTAAAAATTATAAAATTGCATTTTAATATTGACGAGGAAGATCGAGGATGTCATATTAATTACAAAGCCAAAAGATTTTTTATTGATTAAAGAGATTCTGTGTATCAAACGCAGCTCCTATAAGAGGCACAGCACAATCACAATTCTAACAAAGAGCAGAAGGGAAAGATTAAGTACATCACACAAAATACTTCTGTTTTCATCTTGGGTGAGTTAATTTGAATTTTGAATCCAGGTTTAGATTCTATATAAACTTCTTTTTTTCACAACTATGGGAAAACTTGCATCTGTACGTAGCAAAAAAAAACTTGCACCTATACACAGCAAAGCTAAAGTAGATTCCATATACACTAATTACATGTTTATGTGAATTGAACTACAGTGTTTATTATATGTTTATGCATGAATTGAACTACAATGTTTGTATTCTAAATAGCCTGTTCCTGTTCTGTTGACACCCAGCATGGAGCATTGTGAATCCAGAAAGGTGGGCTCTGGAGCTTCTGAAAATTACCTTTGACTGTCAGCATCAATAGGTTATGACCATATTTTTTTTTTTAAAACTACAGATAGCGTCGCTATATCGACGGCTTGGCGTGGAAATTTGCGACATCTTGCCGTCGTTATAGCGACGTCTTGCCGTCGATCTAGCGACATATTTCCGTCGATATAGCGATGTATTTTCATCGATATAGCGACGTCATACCGTCGCAGGTATTGGGGTTCTGTTTTTACAATTCTAGGAAGGGCCATCGCAATTGTGACGTATTCCCGTCGCTCTTGCCACGCAATTAACGGGTCGTCGCTATTGTGACGAAATGAGTGCCACGGGAAAAAAAACACTTAGACGTGGCAATATCCATGCTTTTCCGTAGATATTGCCACGTTTTTTTCGTGGAAAAATTGATCACTTGTACTAGTGTCTGCGAAGTAACTTACAGCTTGTTAACCTTTGGATAGTATAAATTCGATTTAGCAAACAAAAAAAACCATCATGCCTTCCTACATAAGATCATGGTTTGCCTATAATTTATTTTCATGTTGAACCCTATGGTCCTAGTAAATTTTTGGATTCAATAAGCTCATTCCTATTCTAGTTATCTTGTTTAGTTTTATAACTACTTCATTACCCAATTGACCTGGTGAATCTTTAGTAACTTCTAGTTTGAGTCGTAACCCCAATCCATCGAATTATCGGTGCTATGAACTGTGCAACAGAAATTCATAATAGTGTTCTTACAATAAGTTTTGTATCACTTCAAAGTTCTGTTACTATTTCAGTTATTAGTTTATGTAAGTCTTATAGACATGCATAATCTATTTGTTTGATAGACATTCAATCTATAATTAGTTCATGATCATAAACGTATTTAAATTAGAGTTTATAATCCTTTGCACTATTACATTCTGCCATTTATGAAATTATGACTTGTAATATTGTTATTACAAGATATTTACAATGTATAAACTATAGTCTTATTACAAGGAAAACTATAGTTGTTTAATGGTTAGCAAGAACTCTCCCATAAAACATTTAATCTCTTATCTATAATAAAGACCTAAAACTTTGATCTCTATCTATAAACAAGACATGAATTATTCAATTTCTATCTTATAATAAAGACAATGTTTAGAGAAAGAAATGCAACCCTTCCAATCGCAATTGTGAAGTTATAATATATAAGTTGTATGGTTAATGGTGAAATGAGTTTATTGCATAAACAAAATTGGGATTTTACCAAGGTTTTAAAGTGTTGCTATAAGCTAGGTCAACGTAACCATAACGTTGATATCCTTGTCACTATACTAACATATAATAAGGAGCATATGATTATCGATTTGCATGGAAAAATTATTGGGTTAACATCATAGTTTAAATCTTTCTCGAATGATTTTAATAATTGGATTTTGTTTTTATGCAGGCACTATAGAACACGGCCCATTTGCATGTTTTAAATTTCTGACCACGTGGTCGTCTCCTGACCATGCGTGGGAGATATATAACACTACAATAACCTAACCCTTATCATTTCCATCCCGTAGTTTGCACTAGCCCTTGAGGCTGCTCTGTTTGGCTTCCATGGCAGCCGTGGTCGTCCTTGCTCTGGTTATCTTGTGACTTGGTTCCATACTGCATTTTTCACTAGTGTGTTGTTTTAGAATCCATTCCCAATGGCTTGGTTCTCGGTCTGCAACTTGTGGAGATAGTTGGCTTTATTGACCTGCTGTTAGTGATATTCTCCTTCCATTATCCCTGTGACTTACGCTCTATTCTATCTTTATTAGCAGTCCTCGTGGCTTGCTATTGCGTGAGGTTTTTAACTTGTAGGATGTTTGGGGTCTTCATTTGCACAGCTTGTAGGTGACCATGCTTCGACGGGGCTGTTCAAAATTCTCACTGACAGGTAAATATTAAACTTATAGTTCAATTTATTCGCTGCAAATACTTTGTTGTTACTATGTTTTGTATAGGTATTTGTTAACTGACAGTGGTATATTACCTTGCTTGCAGGTGCTCACCACTGTAAATATTTTACGGCGACTAGATAGACAGTCACCAATGAAGGCCGTGGCTCATGGTTCATTTTCGGGTAAGCCCCGTGGTTCATGTGTTGGGTTTTCACCCTACTTGCATCAGGGTGGTCAATGGAATCACCCAGGGTTTGGAAAAACCCTCCTTTGACTCACCATCAGTTATACTATTGTTTTTATAGGTTATTGTTGTCATATCTAGAATCAAACCCTCGCTAGTCGATGGGTAGACTCGGTTTAACTGAGCACCGTAAAATAGTTTGATGAATGCATATGACCTGTTTAAGTTAGTAGTTTTTGTAATGACAGTGCTTTCTTTAAGCTTGTTTTGGTTTAACATATGTCTATATTATACTCTGTGTAATATTAGGGTTTTACCCTTCTTGAATGTAAATGAAGTTTTATACTTTGTATGAATACTCTGTAAGGGTTTATAAATAAAGTTTTGAAACTAAAACTTACGGCCGCAACTTAATTCTTGCTTACTTTTTTTAGAGTTATGAATTAGGGTTTGACCTGTAAAAACCCTTGTTTTGATATAAATTATTCTTATTATAATAATTATACAGTTTTTCTATTTGTCCTTAAAGGACTATGAGTAAATTTTATTAGCATGTTTATTTAATGGTTACATAATTTAATAAATTGGGTTTATTACTTCAATGATTTGCTAAGTGTAATAATTGTAAGGGTTTTAACCCT
Source organism: Pseudotsuga menziesii (assembly GCA_001517045.1). NCBI lineage: Eukaryota > Viridiplantae > Streptophyta > Pinopsida > Pinales > Pinaceae > Pseudotsuga > Pseudotsuga menziesii. Next base: position 95,676 of record LPNX010154423.1, read on the forward strand.
ATCATAGGTACATACTGTTAATAAAGAAAAGACACAGTTTTCTTTTATAAGTACATTTTGAATATGTTGATCAGTAATGTATTTCATTTCTGTGTATAGATTCAGTTGGTTCTTTAATAGTTTAGAATAATTTAACTTATGGTTTAACCTAGGATACTAATGTGTATAAGTATACAGATAACTTATACTCAGAATTATGAGTTAGGGATTTTATCCATTTAACTTTTAAAAGTAATAATTTCTGTATTATTATTTTGTTAATACAATTACTGTCACAAGATTTCTTCAGTTTGTTTTTAAAAGAACTTCTAATTTATAAACATTATTGTTTATTGTTAATAATATTACTATTTGTATTAATAATATTATTATCTATGATTATTGTATTCTCTTATGTTTATGTTTGTAATTATATATATTATTAAATAAGACTGAGAGCAGTCTATAATAATTGAGTTTATTTAATAAGATTATTTTTGTAAACTTGGTGAAAGGAATAAGAACTTTTATCCTGTTAATACTCCTTACGTCTAATTTGTCTGTAAGTGTAAGAACAGTTCTTTATTAATAATATTATATACATAGGTTACTACTGTCTGTAGTTATTAATACTAAGAAAATAATTCTATAAGAGTTATCCAATTGTTATTTAGAGTCTAGATAGTTGCAAGTAAATTAGTTAATACTATTGGAAAGAAATAAACTAACAGAATTATATTTGCATCTTTACTTAACGTAAATATTAAGCATTCAACTGATGTTTCTATTCTTTCTGTTCTAGTGTAGAAGTATAGTTTATAGAAGTAGCTACTGTGTAGAAGAATTAATTACATACTTGAACATACTACTGATAGTAAAATAATATGATTCTATTTCTTTTCTGATATTCTAAATACACAGTCTATTTCTAACAACAACTCTATGAAACAGATAATATTCTTTCTGGAAAAACAACAATATACTGAAAGAAAACACTTCAATACTCTAAAAAAAATATAAATACTTTATTCATTTCCTATTCCTATCATAATTCTTTTATTTAAACACACTACCTGTGCTAGAGTACGATCTGGATTACTCCAGATGGGGAAAAACACAGGTAGGATTTATTTTTCATCAAAGAATAGATTCAGCATTAAAACAACTAAGAAATTTCAAACTTATCAATTTACAACATAACATATAATCATTCATTATTTTTTCACACACAGATATAAACTTTAACACAGAAAATTGATAATGGAATCTGTTTTTCAAACTGGATGACAACAGCGTTGGGAGGCCATTCCTCCCTACAAACTCCTGGAGATCGCTCAGATAGCGAATTCTCAGGACCCCTAAGCCTATTCTGGTCTCCTTGGATGGAACTAGGTGGAGCAAACAACAAAGTACTAGTCCAAAGACTCAATACCAACTTTGCACACTGCAGCAAGATCTTTTAGCTGCAAAGTTGTACTATATCACTTTCCTGCAGTTTACCCCTCAAACACCTTCCTCAAAATTTCCCTTCCCCAATGAATTCCTTGAAGTACATTCACCTGAATGATTCTTCTCCTGGAATGAGTAGCTTCAGCTCTCCTCAATGGGTACTTTTTATTAAGATTTCCTAGGTCTTTTTGGGTTAGTTGTCATTAATTGAGCCACCTGTTCTGATCCCACTTTCTTGGGGGATCATGACCCCAAATGTACGGAGGTTTCCACCTGCAACATAGGAAGTGTTTGAGGATGCTACCACTTGTCCATTTGCTCTCCACCTAGTTTCCTCCACCAACTTGACCAATAACACTTTTTTTAACAGCTCTCCCAAGCTGTTGTCTCCACTTTTATTTATTTAAAATTAAAATATTCAGAATTACATTCCACATCCTTAACTCCGTTGAGTCATCAGGTACAACTTTAACATAAAATTTAACATAATGTCTTGGAATAAAATCAAAATAAGATAATATTATTTGGAAAAATTGGGGCTTGTGACATAAAGTCTTCTAACATTGTTGTGAACCATTTGTTCTGGATCTGAACCATTCAGACCAGAGGAACAACTTTTGTCCATAGAAGGTGAAAATTTCCTAGCTACAAATCTGGAGACCCCACTGGGGAAGAGCTTCAGTTGATCTAATATTCCTTAGTCTTTTCAAAATACTTGTCCAAAATCTAGGCTCCAGTTTTTTATCAATTCAATCAGATCCACTAGTTGATCTAGTGGTTATTGGTTCGGTATCTTCAAATCTGTTCAGATATGAGTTTTTTGGCTTTCTGTGCTCTTAAATGCTGTTAACTCATCATTTTAATGCCAGTTTCGTAGTGATTTGAATTTTATTTTTCTCCTTGTTTTTGTTTTGAAAATATACAAGGAACCACGTATGACAGTAGGAAATAAGTGGTGTCACCGCCTATGATTCGTAATTAGGAATCGGTGCTCATGCAGAACTGCTCTGTCAGTGACCCTCTGGAAGCGGTGCCAGGTAGGATTTTTAGTCCCTTTTTTATTTCAAAACTATGGCTTTTGTATTTTGATTTTTGTGTTTTTTTGGCATACCTTTTGATGAAAATGAAGTGTATTTTTGAAAAAACAATCTCCCTCATGGATGGGAGGGTCCAGGAATTGTATATTATGTAGTCACTTTGATTGTCATATTCTTTCTGCATTCAAATAAGAGTTTATGTTTCTTGCATTGGATTTTGCATTCTTTTCTTTGCTTGAAACCTCTTGCTATTTTCTGTAGATATTATTCGTTAGAATTAGAAAATATACATTTCATTTTCATGGGTATGTTTTGGTTTGTTTTGGACTTGGAATGCATGAGTGATCCATGTTGGTTTGAGTCTTTCTTTGCTTGGGGTGATTTTTGTTTCCTTTTTCATTCTGATTTTTTCAGTGCTTGGTAGGAGAGATTGCTTCCAAAGAGAAGTTTTAGTTTTCTCTCTCCTTTGCTTTATTCGCAAGCATGTTGAACGATTTTCTTCTTGTTTTGTGCTTGATTGTTTGAAGTTCTAGATCTTGATTGTTTTCGACTTTGTGTGCATTAGACTTATATTTGTTTGGAAACGTTAGTGAAATCATATTTCCATTAATTTTTTATGCATATTTTTCAAGCATGAAAAGATAGGAAACATTTCTGGTTTATTTATATTAGATGTTCCCTAGATCTGTTTTTTAATTGCTTTAAAGATTGTTTAGGGTGCATTGATATTTTACTTTTCTTTTGAAAAGATAGAATTGCATTTGCATTTGGGTGTTCATATTGGAAAGAAAAGTAAACCTCTCTCCCTCTTTTAGGTAGAATTTCATTGAAGAGGAAAACTTGCATTATCATATAGATAAGTGTGCATCTTCTTTAATTTCAATTTTTCACTCCATGGTTTCACCTAACCGCTCAAGATAAAATTAATGGTAGTACTAGGTTATAGATTTTAGCAATTTGAGTGTTAAGTTAGCGATGTGTTGCGGTGTCGGTAAGCATGGAAGTGTCATTATTTTCCAGCACTATATCTTGCGGGCTTGTAGTTCTTCCACGTATGTCCGGTATATCGAACGACCTTTCACATACCCTTAACATATACCGAAAGGTACTTCACATACTCGGTAGTATATCGAAAGGCTCATGTCGAATGGTTGTGCATTAGACAACACCACTATGAATTTGAGCTCCCACATACTTAGCGTATATCAAGAGACCCTTTTAGGAATCCTCAAACCATCTGAGTTATCCTTTTGGCCTTTGCTGTGAGGTTCTTAACTCTTATCAACTCCTTTCACATGTTTTCTTGTTGCTTTTAGTTTGAGTAGTTCTTTCTTGTACATGGTAGTTAGGGGTTTTTTAGAGAGTTTAGATATGGCATCCCCATCTAGGACTACACCTCAAGAGATCCCTTTCCAAAGTGTACCTTTTGTATTCTCTCCAAGTGAAGGTATTGGTCCTCCCTTTATTGCCACTCTAAATATTCTTGGGTTAACTATAGGATTAGAAGTCTGGCTGTTTAATCTTGTAATTCCTGTTACACCTAATGTCTCAAATGTCACCTCTCCTTCAAGAGAGGATCGACCTCAACCTAATCCTGCTCCTTCTTCGTCGGTTTTGGCTTCGTCCCTTTCTTATTCACTTGACCAAATCTCTACAGTTAGTAGTCAGGTGGATAAGAATAATAAGAAAGGGAAGGGTAAGAAGAAGAAGGATAAGAAAGAGAAAAATCAGCAACCATCTGCTCTTGATGGTGCTTGTTCTAAGAGAACGCCTAGAAAACCCAAGTTCCCTTGTAAGCTTTGCAAGGGGGAACACCTTCTTAGGGAGTGTCCCGGTCTCTCCCATGTACAATAATAGTGGTCAAAAAAGTCCAAACCATCTGTGTCATCAACCTCTGATCATCATGTTGATGATACTCCATCAACCAGTGACCCATGGGTGAAAGGTCTGAAAGGCAATGTCTTGTATCCTTCTTTGATATGCAAGGATATGCATCATACTTTTATTTGTCCAAGTATGGATGAAGCTTCAAAATTGTTGGAAGATATTACTGTTCCCCAAGGACGGCTTCCAACTAGTTATCATAAGTTGTCTCTTGAACCCCCACTGGATGACCAAGTGGTCGATTCGATTTCCTCCGTGGTCGATCCCACTCTTCCTTCCAAGAGTGAATTCCAAGTGGTCAATTAAAATTCATTTATGGTTGATCTTGCTCTTCCTTTGGAGAGTGAAGTTAAATTGGTCGAGTCAATCTCATCTCCACCCGATCCCACTCTTTCCTCAGAGAGTGTTAAGACTGAAGTAGTCTCTTTGACCAAATATTCATCGTGTTCTTCTCTCCAAGTAGAGAATGAACTAAAACCTTCTGAAATTTCCATGCTTCATTATGATTATTCTCAACAAGAGGAAATTTTGTCTCTTTCGAAAAAACCCTCTCCAACTAATGAGGTTATTTCCTTTGAATGGAGTAACCTCACAGAGTCTCATATTCATTCGAGTGTTCCTTTCAATATAGTTTTGAATGTTACTGCCAGACAGATACTTTGAACTATTATTGACCAAGAGGATTCTGTTAGTATTCTATCCTCAACTGCTTGGCAAGCTTTAGGTTCTCCTCAGATTGTTCTAGCCACTGATCATATACTATCTTTTAAACGTAGGGCTACTACACCTTTAGGGAGCCTTCATGATTTGCCTATTACTTTAGGAGGGAAAACTGTCTGTATTGATGTTATGGTGGTCCAAGGTCGTTTAGATTTCAATATGCTCCTTGGATGTGATTATGTGTACACCATGAAGGTTGTTGTGTTCACACTTTCTAGAGTGATGCATTTTTCCCATGATGGGAAGATTGTGACCATTGATCAGCTTTCGTTTGTTACTCTTTACCATCACATCACTCCTAGTAATCAGACTGCCCTGAATGTTCCTTATGTTCTTGTCATTCCTTCCCCTTCTTATAGTTATCCTATTACCATCATAGGTAAAATGGGGGGCATAGATCTAGCCTCTGGACATCATAATGGAGTTGATCCTCTAAGTTCTTATGTAAGGGGAAATCCTACCAACCTATGGATATCATGTTGGGTAAGATCATGTTGCGAGCATAGTTCTTTTTCTGTGTCAAGATCGTTAAAAAATGAAACAGGTTAGTGAGCATAGTTCCCATTCTGTGTCAAGCTCATTAAAAAATGAAATAGATTCTCTTGAGCATAGTTTATATTCTATTTCAAGCTCGTTAAAAAATGAAATAGGTTGTTTCAAGAAACGTTTACCCTTTTGTTTTCAAGTTTGCATAAAAATGAAACCATGTCTGCGAGCATAGTTCTTTTTCTGTGTCAAGCTTGTTAAAAAATGAAACAGGGTTTGTGAGCATAGTTCTTTTTCTGTGTCAAGCTCATTAAAAAATGAAACAGATGGCTGATAACATAGTTCTTTTTTTGGGTCAAGCTCATTAAAAAATGAAACAGGTTTTAGAGCATAGTTCTTTCTATGTGTCAAGCTCATTAAAAAATAAAACAGGTTCTTGAGAAAAGTTCCCATTCTATGTCAAGCTCGTTAAAAAATGAAATGGATGTCCTCAAGCATAGTTCACCTTTTGGTTTCAATATTGCATAAAAATGAGACCATTCCTGAGCATAGTTCATTTTCTATTTCAAGCTCGTTAAAACATGAAGTAGGTTTCCTTAAGCATAGTTTACCTTTTGGTTTCAAACTTGCATAAAAATGAAACCATGTTTCAAGCATAGTTATTTTCTGTTTCAAACTTGTGTAAAAATGAAATATGTCATTTTGAGCATAGTTATTCTTCTGCGTGAAGCTCGATAAAAAATGAATTAGATACCTTGAGCATTCTTCAACTGATTTTTGAGATTGTTAAAAACAGTAAGATGGTGTTGAGCTTACTTTTCATTTTTCGTGCTCTAGTTAAAACATGAAAATTGGTTAGAGCTGACTTTATCTCTTTTTCATGCTCTAGATTCAAACATTAAAAAGGCTCCGAGAGCCTTTTATACCTTTGGCGTGCTCTTTAAAAAAAAAGTGAAGAGGTATCAAGTGTACTTTTACTGTTTTTCATACTTGTTAAAATTGGATCATGAAAAAAACAACCCTTAATAGAGTCATCTTTAAGCTCTTTTCAGACTCTTAAAATGTGAAAATATTATCGAGTGAACTTTTCTTCTTCATGCTAGTAAAAATACTTGAAGATTCATCTTCTCGGTGATATTTTACCCCTTTTTTGGACCAAGGGGTACTAATTACAAAAAATGAACACTCCATCCAATCATGACTGGAATAGTTCTCTTGGGTATTATTTTATACTTTTTGGGCCCTAGAGACTAAATCATATGAAAGGACCCTTTGGATTCTTTTTACGTCTTCGTTCAGAATCTCTAAACATGAATGATACCAATTTTTCTTTCATTGGACTCATTAAATTAAACATTGAAAGACCCATTTTTTGGGAACGAACCCCTCCTTGCTCAGGTTTGTAAAACATATGAGTTTGGACTCATCGCTTGATGAGCTACAATGAGTGTTTGTTACCCTATTTGAACTCATAAAAATGAAAAGAGGCACTCATCAATCATGATGGGGAAATTAAGGCAAGGGAATCAATTCATTTTTGCAAATAATATGGCAGTTTTGTCGTCACATTTGAACATGGCACTTGTATGCATTTCATTCATTCAATTGGGTGAAATCAGCTTTTCTATGAGTTGATCCACTTTCATGAGTCATGCCACCCCTTTGAGTCTTTCAAATAATGCATCGTCCATTGGCGCATTGTGTTTCACCTCATCAATTCAATGCTGCCAAGTCTTTTGTTGTGCCACCTGATGTTGAAAGGGAAGTTAGAATTTTACCTCTGTATTAAAAACAACCTTTGTGTCAGTTACTTTTGAGTCAGTTCTATGGTTATATCATACTCAAAATTCCAAAACTTTGTTCCTAGTTTCATGTCGGCGATGTGGGATTCATCATGGCCCTCCTTCAATGAGACTATTCCTATTGACTTCAGCTCATCATCCAAGAATTAGTCTTAGAAACAAGTTTAGTACCTTGAGGTTTGTATGCCTTAATGCCATATTTTCTCTGTTTCGACATAGGTTCGTATCATTGACCTTTGATCGAAATATTCAAGTAAGTGTTCAGTGTCAGATCATCTACTCACACTCACTATATTGTACTATGGTACCTTGGGAATCATTAACATTAATGGTGATCTCCATCACACTTGTTAATGGATCACATCATTAGAAGGTAATCAAGTGTTTTCTACCATGTTCAACTTCAGATCATTTTAATCACATGGATAGAATCATACTTCGTGGAAGACGAGATGAAGACTTTGGGTATCTATTGAAAAGAACTCATAGCTTTTTCTCAGGTTGTGATGGATTATATTGTATGAAGTACCAGCATGGAACCACATTTGTATGGTCATGGATATGCTCAAATTTGCGTCTGTATGACATAGATCTACATTGTATTCTTGGTAGCTATGTCCAAGTTTGAGTCCTCTATCACATGGATATACATTATATTCTAGTAGCCATGTTTGCTTATCTCTCTCATGGATATGCCTTGTATTGTTCTACACCCATGATGAAGACATATGTGTTCATGAGTCAAAATCATTTATGTATTGCAGATGTCTGGTTGATGATCTCTAATCAACTTGATTCTTGCCTTAAAATGATAAATTGCTCTTTCAAAGCTATCACCTATCGTATCCCTCTAGCCTCATGCTTTGGGGGGCATTCTGTTATACCTAAATCTCATCATCAGCATGTGATGAGACCCCAAACTTCAGTGTTTCCCTCAAACCCAAATTGTGAAGCAAGAACATTAGTCCAGACATCAAAATTCTATATGAAAATACAGAACCGCTTCTACCCTTTCGTGAAAAAGTGGTACCTTCTTTAGCACCACCTACAACGTGTTGGCAGTAAGCGATGGCACTACCTTTACCCTTTGAGAAAGGCACATTTCTACCTAGAACCACTCTTTCATGGTGAAAAAGGAGCAGCTCCCTTGGTAAAAAGTGAAAAAGAGAGGTTCTCACGAAGCTTCTCGAAAGAAGGCTTAGTGGCACCCTTTTCCCTGATCACTATGGTCAGTTGGGCTCGAGAATCATCCTTGTAGGATCCCCTAGCCAACTCACCCACCAATTTCTCAACCATCCCTATCCAGTCCAGGCCTGTAAAAGCAGAATCAATCTCCATGGTTGAGGAGAAAGTAATGTTATGATATTGATATGATATTCTGGCCTAAGTCAGTCAAGAGAGCTTGAGGGAGCAAGTTGGAGCTATCGAAGACAAGATGTTGGTTTTGTGAAAGAGCATATCAACACTAAGGCATAGGTTGTAAGCTCTTTCTTTATTTTATCAATGCAAAGTTGGTTCCTTTCCCATATAATTGCTATGTTGTAATCTTGCATGTTATTGTTAGATTTCTTAGTCATTGGCATAGATCTATAGATGATGTTCTGGTATCTTTGATCTCTTGCGTGTTTGATGTGTTTATGCAGGTATTTTGTTGGAGACCTTTCGTCATAAGAGAAGAATCACATAACCCCATAAAATATTATATTCTAGGTGTTCATAGCTTCTAGGGAAAGTATTATAACCTTGTGAACCATTTTTTCTGGATCTAAACCATTCATACTAGAGGAACATATTATGTCCACAGAAGGTGCAAAATTCCTAGCTACAACTGCAATGCAACTTTTCCTGGAAACATCTATAACCATTTCTTTGTCGAAAATGTAGTTCAAATATGGTATGAGCTTAACAGACTCAACAATAATCATATCCCAAATGAGGTGTCTTGCTCCTTGTATTGGAAATTGTCCAATCAACCACTTCACTAATTTATCGTTTTTATCCAACAGCTCTTTGTATTTTTCTTCAAGTGCTTGTCTTTCCTCGTCCTTCTTTAAAGATGCATCAACCAAATTTTTATTTTGGCTTCTTAGTCCAACAATTTCAAAGTCCTTCAAACTTACCTGGGACCTATCCTGCACAAAATATTATGTACGTGTTTGTACAAAAGGTTCAATTACCTGTGTCTCGTCTTCTTTTCTTTTATCCTCTATCTCTTTTTCTAGAACATATTGTTTTTCTTTTAAAACATTAACTTTTTCAACCAAAAGAGATTTCTCTTTTTCCCGTTCTTTCTTCTCATCAACAAGCTTCATCAATTTTTTGTTGTTGTCACTTATCTCATTAAATAGTAGCTCTTTTTCCCTCTCCAATTCAGTAAATTCTGAAGCTTGAATCAATTGTGTAGCAGGTATCTTCAATTTATTTTTCAACAACTCAATTGTACTCTCCTTCTCTACAAGGATTTTTTGTGTAACTTCTCCCAATGCATAAAAGACAAATAGTCTTCGACCACGTGCATTCACCCTTTATAATATTCTTCCTAGTGGTTTTAGGATCAAAGGAGCGGTTTTATTTTCCACTAGTATAATTCTCTGTTAACTTTCACGTAGATCTCATAGGAGGATCCTTCTCTATATGTAGATTCAATCTACCTTTCTTCTCAATTGTTGACCTTCATCGCCCATTAACCTTCTCCTTTCATTATTTTTTTTCCATACCTGTCACCTATCTAGCTTGCAATTTCCCCTAGTGTACCCTCTTATCACCGTAGATCTACCAGATCTTTATTTTCCACCTCATATAGATCTTAGCAAATGATACCCGAAAGGCTTAGATGCCGAGAGAGGAGGAGAAGAGATAACATAATGGACCAGCTGTGAGAAAGACACATCAGTGAGATCTAGGATATGAATAGCCTAGATAGAGAATCATAAGTAAATATGCCACATGGACGGGTGAGGCTCAAAGAGGTTTCTTTGAGCCTCACCTCTCAAATCATACTAAGAAAAGAACTCAAAACTGATAACCCAATAACTAAATAGAGTAATATAAATGTAGGATGCCAAAATTCCTTGAAAGCTTTATTGATAAGGCATAGAGCCTTTTTATAACATTATTACAATGTTCCTTGCTGCCATACCATGGGTTGTGAAATACCATGGATGAGAGAGGAACAATGTGTTTTGAATCCATAACATGGAACAAAACCATCGGTTTTCAAATACCATGGATGGGAGACGTTGGTCTCTCCATTTAACATTTTTTTGATGAATGGGAGAGGGTGGCCTCTCCATTTAATGTTTTTATGACTCATACATCTGAATTTATACCATATGCCCCCTGAAATTCAAATCAGTCTCCCCCCCTTAGAAAATGATGGTCCCCATCATTTCATGCTAAAAAGAGACCCATGATTACATAATGTTTGAATTGACAATAAAGAGAAGTGTTTTGTGTGGTTAAAACATAACCATGGATTTTGTGTAGTTGACCCATAACCATAACCATGAGTGTGGGTTTTGTGTGGTTGACCCCTAACCGTGGGTTTTGTGTGGTTGACCCTTAACCATTGGTTTTGTGTGTTTTACCCATAATCATAATCATGGCTTTTGTGTGGTTGACCCATAACCATAATTATGGGTTTTATGTGGTTGACCCATAACCGTGGGTTTTATATGGTTGAACCATAACCATGATTACACTATGATTTAATAAAAGTCTAAAAATGATCTTTGGTGCAGTTGATGTCTTGTTGCAAATCCATTCATATCTTCTGATGCAGGTGATGAAATTGAATTTTGTTGAATACCCATTTGAGATATTGAAGAGATGTTTCCATCCATACAACATAATTTCTATGTGGTGGTCCAAGGAATGAGAAAATGTTTGTTGAAGCTCAGAGATGCACACGAGTTGTTATTTGCATACATAATGTTTGGGTCAACCACACAATACCCATGATTATGGTTATGTGTCAACCTCATAAAACCCATGGTTAAGGGTCAACCACAAAAAACCCATAGTTATGGTTATGGATTAACCACACAAAACCAATGGTTATGTATTGTTCGGGTACACAGGGTACTCCCAAAACACCAAACACCTATAGCAACCACTTCACATAAATGAATCACAGATCAATACACCGATGTTTGTCATGTGGTTAAAACCCTCGAGAGGGAAACAATCCACATCCCCAACCAAATAGCTACTTGGATCAATTTATTATGCAAAAGAAAGAAAGTTACATGAGCTTCTCATAATCGATCAACTAGCCAAGAACCCTCCATGCTCTTTAAATAGAGATCATGGACCAATCCGGTGTTAAGCCATGGAACAATGGTAGGTATTATCTAAGAGAAGTTGAACCGTCAGATCACTCTATGTCTAGAACATATTGTAACTGTCGAATTAGAATATTTACAAATGCATACTAATGCATACTAAAGAAACACACTTTTACCTAATGGATATATTACACAAGTTGATCTTAACTAACTCCTAAGTGTCTAAATATCCTAACATCCCCCCTTAAGAACAACTTTGGATAGGATTGAAGGATTTACAAAAGTGACATTATTAGGAGAAGGAAGGAGGAATTAGAGCCTATCCCCCCTTAAGGACACATTCTTGAACTCCTAACATAGACCGAATTTTAGAAAACTTTGCTTTTGTAAGAGACTTGGTGAAGATGTATGCAACTTGATCATCTGTAGGGTAATAGAGCACCTCAATAACACAATCATGAACAAGATTTTTTATGAAGTGCATGTGTAGCTCAATGTGTTTGTTGCGCTGATGTAGAAATGGATCTTTGGCAAGATTGATGGCACTTTTATTATCACACCAAAGTGGAGTAGGTTATTGCTGCTCGAATCCAAACTATGAAAGGATCTGTCGAATCCATAAAGCTTCTTGACTGGAATTAACTGTGGCTTGATATTCTCCTTCTGCTGAAGAAAGAGAAATAGCTTGTTGTTTCTTACAAGCCCAAGTGATAGGTCCAGATCCCAGACTGAAAACATAACCTGTAGTGTACTTTTGATCATTAGGATCATTAGCCCAATCTTAATCAGTGAAACCAACCAACAAAGGTTTCCCCCATGTACTGTAATGAATCCCAAACTGAATTTTACCTCGAATATATCGAAGTATTATTTTTGCTGCTTTCCAGTGACTTTCATGAGGTGTTTGCATATAATGAGCAACATGACCAATAGAAAAGGAAAGGTCAGGATGAGAATGAGTCAAGTATAAGAGACTACCAACAAGCTAATGATACAAGGTGGCATCTACTTTAGGGAAGTACAAGTGGTAGAAAGTTTGACTCCAGATTGGAAGGGAGAAGGGGCTGGTTTACAATCTTCCATGTGGAAGCGACGAAGAAGGTCACAAGAATACTTAGAATGGGAAAAAATATTCCTTCTTTTTTTTGCAAGACTTGGAGACCAAGAAAGTAATGCAAATGTCCTAAGTCTGACATTTCAAAATTTTGCTTAATACTGGATTTCACATGGGTTATAAGTTTAGGGTCACTACCAGTAAGGATAAGATCATCAACATAAAGAAAAAGTATGATGAGATGGTTTCCTAATTTCTTGGTATAGACATTGGGGTTAGAATGTCATATAGAAAAACTAGTGTCAAGGAGAAAGCTATCCATTTTGGCATACCAAGATCTAGGAGCTTGCTTAAGGCCATATAAGGATTTCTTAAGGAGACAAACAAGGCTAGAGTTATCTTGAACATATCCAGGAGGTTGTTCCATGTAAATTTTCTCCTATAAATCACCATGTAAAAAGTCATACTTGACATCCATTTGATGGACTTCTCAGTTATGTAAGGCGGCAAGGGAAAGAACAAGGTGGATGGAATTCATTTTTGCGACAGGAGCATAGGTTTCATTGTAGTCAATCCCTTCAACTTGGGAAAAACCTTTGGCAACTAACCTTGCCTTTCAACACTTCCATCTGATGCATACTTAGTTCTATAGACCCAATACATCTCACAAGTTTTCTTCCTTTTGGAAGAGGAACAAGATCCCAAGTATTGTTCGCCATTAAGGAACGATATTCTTCATCCATAGCTACATCCCAATCTGGATTTCTTGAAGCTTCTACAAAAGTTTTTGGATCATGATTCTTGGAAACTTGAGCCAAAAAAGAAGAGGCTCACTGAAACTAAGAACATGTTCGGCATTGATCTCTAGGATCACCTGCAATATCACTAGCTGCTTTACATGTTGAACAGACCCATCGAGGAAGCATTGGTGCTAGTGCAACTGGAGGAACATGAGCAGGTAGAGGTGGATTCTCATCCTCACTGTCATCATCATAAATTGGAGTTGGAAACCTATCAAGGAAGTTGGAAGAAGAAGAATAAGGCACAATCGTCGAATCAGGCTCGCAGGCCAAAGATGGCACACCCACCAAGATAGGCTTGCAGGCCAATCGATTTTCATCAAATTTAACATCTTTTCTAATGATTATATCATGATAATGTGGCTGAAGAAGCCTATAACCTTTTAAATCTTATGAATATCCAACAAATATGCACTTTTCACTTTTAGGCCGCAATGCTTTCTATTTTTCATCCAGAATGTGATCCCATGCTTCACAACCAAACACACAAAAGTGACTTACATCTGGTTTAATTTTACTCCATGCTTCTTCTGGTGTTATACCTTGTAAAACTTTAGTGGGTGTGCAATTAACTATGTAATTTGCACAATTTATGGCCTCAGCCCAATATTGAAGACTTAGTCCCTTAGATTGGATCATACAATTAGCCATTTCTTTTAAAGTGCGGTTCTTCCATTCAGCTACACCATTTTGTTGTGGTGTATATGGAACAGTGTGTTGTTGTTGGATTCCTTGTTCAGTGCAAAAAGTAGTGAACTTGTTGTTAACATATTCTCCTCCATTATCAGATCTTAACTTAATAATTTGATGAACAGATTGTTTTTCAACAAGGGCCTTGTAGGCCAAGAACATGTTAAATACTTCTCTCTTAAGTTTTAAGAAGTAAACCCAAGTGCATCTGGAGTAGTCATCAATGAAAGTTAAGAAATATTTGAAACTAGAAAAGGAAGAAGATGGAAGAGGGCCACACAAGTCACTATGCACAAGCTCCAAGGGAACTGAGGCGTGCCAAGAGACACGTTTGTCAAAACTATCCTGATGATGTTTTCTGAGTACACAACCAAAACAAACACCATCCTTGCAAAATACCATCGAAAGACCAGTCACCATATTGTGTTTACATAGTTGTTGCACTGAGTAACAATTTAAGTGACCAAATCGCTCATGCCAAAGTTTGCTCAAGTTATCACTATGAGCAACAAAAACTGAAGGAAAAGGTGATGAACCAAAGTTGTTAAACTTGTACAACCTAGTAATATCATCAACAGTTCCAATAGCAAGGACATTTTGAGGATTTTTAAAATCCTTGATTACAACTTGGTGAGGGGTAATGTCATAGTTTTACCTTCACCCGAATGAGTAATTTGATAGATTGATAACAAATTGCAGGAAAATTTTGGAACACATAGTACATCACTAAAATGACCATTTTCTACTGGAACTATTCAAGATCCTAAAACACTTAGAGATCTATCATCACCAACAAATATTTTCTTGGTGTTACATTCATTCATAGTAGAATAGATGGTTTTATCCTTATCCATATGATAAGATGCTCTAGAATCACAAGCATGATAGGATGATAAGATGATAAGAGTAACCAAAAGCACAAAGTGCATGTCCATGAGAAGTAGATTCTGAAGACAAATCTAAGTTGATGTGGTGATTCTTCATTGCTGCTTCCAAGGTTGTCATCTTCTTGAAACACTTAGATTCATCATGATTATCTTTCCGACAAAAATTGCAGTGACACTCAGTCTTCTTTCCTTTTGGATTGGATCCTTTGTCATTTTTTAAAGGAGCTGACTAAGAGGGTTTGGGACCCTTGTTGTTTGGCTTATTATTGTGAAATTTTTGTTTCTTGGGAGGCTTGTACTTTTCTTTATGTTGGGAAAATAAGGCTTTCCCAGATGTATCTGCATTGTTAATTATTCCAAGATGAATGAGCTCATCTTGCTCACTAATTAAGGAATCACAAAAGGATTCAAGACTAGGCTCTTGATAGCTAATTGCAGTCAAGGATTCTTTCATGGAGTAGAATGTAGATACAAAAAATTGAATATGCACGTCCAAGTTTGGAAAGAATATGATAAATGCATTGTTTGTCTTCCTTCTTAATCTTGCATTCTTCACATAAGAGTCTAAGAGTTTTATACTGAGATAAATAGTCTCGAATGCATGAAAAGTCACTTGGATTCAAATAAATCAACTCATTCTCAAGTTGATGACCTCAAATTTCATTGTGTTTACCAAAGATAGGTTCCAACTTTTCCCAAGCTTTATGAGGTTCATCAATTCCAGATATGTGGAATCGAAAATCAGTAGAGATTGACATCCCAGTCAATCCACAAGATTCATCACATCTATTTGACCATTTAATTTTCTTATCATCATCAGTGGGTTATGTTTCTTTCCCTAAGGTTATCCTGAAAAGTCCCCTACTTCGTAGAACATCCTCCATATGAGATTTCCATGAGAAATAGTTAGAACTTGTAAGTATAATATCACAAGGGGCGACCATATTGTAAAATAATGGCTGGAATAACATAAATTATCTATATGGATGCAAAGAGCTCAAAAAAATATGTGGTTTCAAAAAAATGACACTGAAAACAGATTCTAGATGATGAAGCTATGCTTGATCAAAGAAAATGTTGAAGATGTCCCCAATAGTGACGTGACAGATATTAACTTGACCAACTAAAAAAAGTACCCCCTTCTTCCCAAGATGAACCTTTGACAATCACTTACAAGAAAGTTGTTTTTTAAGTGAATCACTTTTGTAAAATAAGGGATGTTCACTTTTACAATAATGTTACTTTTAAATAGTGTGGCAATAAATTAAAAGACTTAAGTGACTCACTTTTTATTTTATTTTATTTATGTGAGATGCACTTTTACAATAAAGTAACTTGAAAATAGAAATTGCATGCACTAAAAGTAACTTAATAAGACTTGAACTCAAGACTTATTAAGGAAGAAAGAAACTTTGAACCAAGTGAGCTAAGTTTAAAAGGTACGTAAAAGAATGGAAAGAGGAAGGGGTTTTTTTTTTTTAAAACTTCTCTCTCTTTCTTCGTGCTTGCCTTTTTTATCTGCAAAACACACACAAAAAAAAACAAAAAACAAAAAACAAAAAAAACTTTTCCACACTATGGGTGGGGTTAGATCTTGGGTAGCTTACCCGGAAATTCTATGTTTTCAAGTTTTCTCATTGTTTCTGATTCACCGTGATCGTACAAGGTGCATGGCAAAGAGCATATGTAGCCGAGAAGAGAAAAAAAAATTTCCCTTTCTGTTTCTGATTTGCTGCGATTTCGCAAGGGACACGAAAAAGAGCATACGCAGCCAGGGAAGGCAACAGTTCGAGACTAAAAAAGTAAAGATATAATAATAAAACTGATAAAATATGAGAGATTTTAAAAAAGATAAAACAAATCCGTCACTGTAACATTATACCTTCAGATTTGCCGAAATGGGTGTTTCTAGAACAAATGGAAACATATTTCAATGAAACAAAAACAATTTCCCAATGAAAATGACACTCTCGACACAATGTAACAACTCCCACAGGAAACAAATACAAAAAAAAATCCAGAACCATAAACCCTTTCAAATTTTCGGCAACATCGGTTCCAGATCTTGATCAAAATAAAAAAACGGCGCTTCATAAATGCTTTGATACCATGTTCGGGTACACAGGGTAGTCCCAAAAGATCAATTACCTAGAGCAACAACTTCACACAAATGAATCATATATCAACACATTGATGTTTGTCATGTGGTTAAAACCCTCGAGAGGGAAACAATCCATAGCCCCATGCAAATAGCTACTTGGAGAAATTTATTATGCAAAAGAAAGAAAGTTACATGAGCTTCTCGTAATCGATCAACTAGCCAAGGACCCTCCATGCTCTTTAAATAGAGATCATGGACCAATCAACTGTTAAGTAATGGATCAATGGTAGGTATGATATAAGAGAAGTTGAACCGTTGGATCACTCTATGTCTAGAAGATATCGTGACCATCGAATTAGAATATTTACAAATGCATACTAATACATACTAAAGAAACACTCTTTTACCTAACGGATATATTACACAAGTTTATCTTAACTAACTCCTAAGTGTCTAAATATCCTAACATGTATTATAATTGTTATATTTTTAACATTTAAGCTAGCATTATATTAGGATCTTTAACTAAGAGAATAACAAGCATAGCAATCAAACACAAGGGACAATGAACACAATGTTTTTCCTCGGGGAAACCATAAATGGAGAAAACCCCGCAACTTCATCAGAGATAGAATCAACACCAAAAGTAAAACCCCAAAACAATAAGATGATCTCTCGACAATAGTAGCCTCTTTCTTTCTAGCCCCAACAACTTCTTCTCCCTCATCTATGCGCTACAATTGAGTGTGAGTGAGTGTGTGAAAATAGAGAGGCTCACTCTCTATTTATACTAATTCTTGACTTGACAATAACTCACTAGGGATGACTTCACTAGGAGATTCTAATAACCCTAGGGCCCCGCAACTGCTGGTACTTTATGTTAGAATAATCAACCCATAGTTTACCCACTTAGACATTAATTTCATTATTTCTGTCTTATTTGCCTAGTTCATGTGTCCCACCTTGTGCAAGTTGCTAATTGCCTATCCATAGAGGTCAAACTTGCCATATTTGACACATGTAGAACTTGGGAAAGCCTTAGGAATAAAATCTGCTTTATTCCTGGCCTCCTAGGTGCCTATCTGCTTTTTCTGCTTTACTGCCTGCTTTTTCAGTGTTTAAAGGCACATAGGAAAGCAAGACTAGGTGAGGTGAACTAGTTTTTTTTCCTCTTCATCATCCACTCTTTTATCCATGAAAAAGCATGTATGAGCTTCCATTCCACTACTCTTTAGCTTTCCCATGCACCCTTGCCAATTCATGAGCTCCATGACAGATTTGGGATCAGCTTTTTACACCTCTAGGGGATTTGCCTATTTTGAGTAAGCCTGCTTTATGCTAGTTTTGGATGCCTCCTTATGCATTCGACCTCTTGATGTATTCTATATATTTAGCAACCTATTTTATTACATGGTTGGCTACTGTACACTCAGTTAATATAATTTTGTGTTACAGCTCCATATTCAGTCTCCATTGTTAGCAATTTTGCATGATCAATTGATAATTGTTGTGGGTAAAATTAATCTACTGCTGGCCTGAATTTCTACATGGTATCAGAGCCATTGTAGGTTGTTACTCTCCTTCAAAAATTGTTTTGCAGGTTCTACATCAAGACTGGGAGCCTTCTATTGATAGCCGAGACGGATTTTCTAAAGCTATGGATTCACAGAAAACTATCTTGACTCCCTTCAACTATTTTGAATGGAAAACAGAGATGGAGATCTTGTTGAGAGAGAAATGCCTCTACAGGTTGACTATGGCTACAGAAGCAGAGCCCAATGCTGCTGCAGAGAAGATAAAATGGCACAATCGGAGAGATGAGGCCTATGGCCTCCTATGTCTCAGTATTTCCCGAGACCTCCTTTTCCATCTCGATGGATTAACTTCACCGGATCAAGTATGGGAGAAGCTTTCTGATATTTTTGGAAAGACAGATGAGATGAGGGGACATCAGATCGAAAATGAGCTGATTTCTCTGAGTCCCAGTAGCTTTGAATCCCTGCAGCTATATTTCTCCAAGTTCAAAGCACTAGTTTTGCAGTTGAAGCAGTGTGGTATCGAAAAGAAAGATGATCAGCTCGTATTGGCCATCCTCTCAAAGATAGGACCTGACTACTCAGTCTTTGTTTCGACCTTCTATGCCACAAAACTCATAGCTCAAACCTGGAAGATGCCTAGCCTTGTAGATTTCATGGAATCTCTCACACAAGAACAAGACAAGCTGGTGATGATGGGCACCATCAAACCATCCAAATATCAAGCTTTGATTGTTGGAGATTCGATGGTGGATTCAAAAAGCAAAAAGAAAGCTAAAAAGCCACCTGAGCAAAGGAGATACAAGAAGTAGTCTCCAGAGGATCAACAAGGTCCCAAGAAAAATACCCAGAAGAAGAAAAACAAAGGTGAAATGAACAAGTGCTCATATTGTTCGAAGTCAATCACACCGAAAGCTCTTGTATGAAAAAGCAAATAGACATGCTGACCAATCTCCTGGAGAAGAATGACATCTCCCTTCCAGAAAGCTCAAAGAAGAGAGAAGGAGGATCAAGTTTCGATGATGAAGAGAGAGTTCATGCTCTAGCTGCTGGCACATCAAGCTCACCCAGTTTTATCATAGATTCTGGAGCTTCAAGACACATGGTTTCGACTAAGGAGGCCTTCTCCTCACTGGATATGTCGAAAGGACCATCTATTCTACTGGGAGATGACTCTCTCACTGAAAGTAAAGTAAAAGGAAGGATAGATCTTGATCATGGTAAGTTCAGCAATGTGCTATATGTCCCTGGTCTCGCCTCCAAACTCCTGTCAGTGTACCAGATGACCCACACTGGGTCTCCTAAGAAGGTCATATTCTCCCCCGATGAAGTTGAGATCACAGAGATTTCAACTGGTAGAGTCATTGCAAAAGGAGTTGTGAATCATGCTCAAAAGGTATACATGTTTTCACACTTCCTACCTTACTCAAACCCCTCTGCTCTTCTCATTCATGCTAATGAAGCCAGCAAGCTGTGGCATGAAAGATTTGGCCATCTAAATTACAAGTATCTATCTGATCTTAGTGAGAAATAAATGGTCATAGGGTTGCCCAAGATAAAATTTTCCAAAGGAGTCTGCCAAGGCTGTATCCTAGGAAAACACCCAGAGCACAAATTTGAGAGAGCTAGCCATGAGAGAACCTCTGCACCCCTCGAGCTGATCCACAGTGATGTTGCTGGTCCATTCCCTCATATGTCCATGAGTCAGGCCAAGTATGCATTAACTTTCATTGATGACTTTTCCAGGTATTGCTAGGTTCACTTCCTAAAACACAAGTCTGGAGTTTTTGGCCTATTCAAAGTCTTTAAGTATTTGGTTGAAAACCAGTCTGGAAGGAAACTCAAGACCCTTAGATCTGACAATGGTGGTGAGTATATCAAGTCTGAGTTTATTAACTATTTTGCAGATGCAGGTATTCAGATGCAGCATTCTATCCCTTACACACCACAACAAAATGGTGTTGCTGAGAGGAAGAACAGATCACTGAAGGAGATGGCAACATGCATGATGGAGGCCAAAACTTTGCCACCAAAGTACTGGGCCGAAGCTATCAACTATGCAACCTATATTCAAAATAGGGTGCCTCACAAACAGCTTGATGGAATGACTCCCTTCAAAGCATGGAGTGGCCGCAAGCCAGATGTGACCCATTTCAGGATTTTTGGCTCAAAGGCATGGGCTAGAATCTCGACAGAGAAGAGGAAGGCTTTGCAGCCCCAAAGCCAAGAGTGTATTTTTTTTGGATACTCTAAAGATTCAAAAGGGTACAATTTGATAAATTGGAGCACAAACAAAGCCTTCATTGAAAGGTGTGTTCAGTTTGAAGAAGAACTCCTTGCAGAAGTGGAAGTTGGTGAAGCCTCTTCACCACCTGAACCTCAAGAAGTAAGTAAAGAGTTTGTTGAACATGCTGATTCTGATTTTTCTGATGGAGATGAGTTTATTGCAGACCCAAACAGCCCCACAAGGCCTAAATGGGCAGCCAAGACACTACATGCAGCAGGTGAGCTAGTTGGGGATCCAAATGACCCAAGGAGGACTAGATCTCAATTTGAGAGTGGTCTGTGCATGAAGGATCCTATGTTTGCTGAAAAAATGCTATTTGATGGTGGATTCTGATCCTCAAACATATGAAGAAGTAGTAGGAGATCCAAGATGGCAAGCTACCATGAAGGAGGAGTTCAGCTCACTCCAGAAGAGCAACACATGGGAGCTAGTGGATCTCCCTCCAGGGAGAAAACTAGTACAGTGTAAGTGGGTCTATAAGACCAAATTTTCTGCTGATGGTTCACCACTAAAGTACAAGGATATATTGGTAGCTAAAGGCTACTCACAGGTTCATGGCATCGATTACAATGAGACCTTTTCCCCAGTGGCAAAGATGGATTCCATTAGGCTAGCTCTAGCCATTGCATCCTCAAGGAAATGGGAGGTACATCACATGGATGTAAAATGTGCCTTTCTGAATGGAGATATCACTGAGGAGATATATATGCAGCAGCCTCAAGGTTTTGCTACTAACCCTTGTCTTGTGTGCAGGTTGGGAAAGTCATTGTATGGGCTAAAGCAAGCCCCCAGGGCTTGGTATGCCAAGATAGATAGCTGCTTGCTATCTCTGAATTTTGTTCTTTGCAAATCAGATCCAAATGTCTATTTGAAGTCTGTTAATGGTTCATTAATGATCATTGTGTTATATGTTGATGACCTCCTCATTACAGGAAGCTCACAGGCTGAGATTGCTTCCTTAAAAGGAGCTATGAACCAAGCCTTCTCCATGACAGATTTGGGGCTCTTAAGTCAATTTCTGGGGCTTGAGATTGCTCAAACCAAAGCTGGAATAAAGGTGCACCAGTCCAAGTATGCCTTGGATTTGCTGATCAAATTCAGAATGCAAGACTGCAAAGCAAGCAAAACTCCTTTCCTTTCAGGAGTGAAGCTGGAGGAAGATGATTCTCCATCGATGGTAAACAAGACACTGTATAGGCAATTGATTGGATGTTTATTGTATTTGACACATACTCGACCTGATCTTTGTTATGCAGTAAGTGTGGCTTCTAGATTCATGGATCAGCCTCATGACATCCATTGGAAAGCAGCCAAAAGGATCCTTAACTTTGTTCAGGGAACAACGACACATGGGTTCCTTTATAAGGCAAAATCTGATCTTGATTTGATTGGATTTACATACAGTGATTGGGCAGGTGATAGCACAGACATAAATTCCACTTCAAGATATGTGTTCATGCTTGCAGAAGGGCCAATCAGTTGGTCAAGCAAGAAACAGAGTGCCATTGCACTCTCATCTACAGAAGCTGAGTACAGAGGAGTTGTTAATGCAGCAACTCAGTGTTTATGGTTGCAGGGTTTACTTGGAGAGTGTGGTTTCGAACCTGAGTACTCAAATAACATCTACTGTGATAACCAGATTACCATTCGAATCTGCAAAGATCCAGTTCAGAAGCAGAGAACCAGACACATTGAGATTCACATGCACTACATCAGAGAGCTTGTGCATGATGGCACCATTCACCTACTCTTCTGTTCATCTTCAGAACAAGTAGCTGATATCTTCACCAAAGCATTTTGTGAGAAGACCTTCAGCAATCTCAAATCACTGCTGGGGATTGTTGATCATGCTATAAAGGCATGAGTGGAGACAAGATTCTACAATTTTGTTTTACAGTCCATGTTTAAGGGAGTATTTTCCCAAGTTGGTTTTGCCTCTTTCCTTGTTTCATATGGACTTGCAGTATGAAAAAGGGTGACTAAGCCTTGTTGCTAGGCCCTATATTTTTGATATATTACTCATAAATTCAGGCTTAAGGGGGGGTGTTAGAATAATCAACCCATAGTTTACCCACTTAGACATTAATTTCATTATTTCTGTCTTATTTGCCTAGTTCATGTGTCCCACCTTGTGAAAGTTGCTAATTGCCTATCCATAGAGGTCAAAATTGCCATATTTAACACATGTAGCGATTGGGAAAGCCTTAGGAATCAAATATTCTTTATTCCTGGCCTCCTAGGTGCCTATCTACTTTTTCTGCTTTACTGCCTGTTTTTTCAGTGTTTTAAGGCACATAGGAAAGCAAGACTAGGTGAGGTGAACTAGTTTTTTGTCCTCTTCATCCTCCACTCTTTTCTCCATGCAAAAGCAGTTATAAGCTTCCATTCCACTACTCTTTAGCTTTCCCATGCGCCCTTTCCAATTCGTGAGCTCCATGACAGATTTGGGATCATCTTTTTACACCTTGGATGCCTCCTTATGAATTCAACCTCTTGATTTATTCTATATATTCAGCAACCTATGTTATTATAGGGTTGGCTATTGTACACTCAGTTAATATAATTTTGTGTTACAGCTCCATATTCAGTCTCCATTGTTAGCAATTTTGCATGATCAATTGATAATTGTTGTGGGTAAAATTAATCTACTACTGGCCTGAATTTCTACACTTTAACCATTGATCAATAGGAGGGTTACCCACAATGACTTGACATGACCTGTTTACATTATATAAACTCCTGATCGAAACATCGGGGCATGACATGACTCAATTACATTACAAACACTTCTCGAAATAAACATTAGGGTACAATACATAAGATATACAAGTGAATACATTTCAAAGTTACAATTACATCAACACTCCATCTTAACTAGGAAGGTATTCTCTCGACACAATTTAGCAACACAAGTCTTCTTCTCTGTATCATCTGGATCATCATCAAGTCCTCGTCATCTTCAATTCATCTTCATCTAGATCTGGATCATCACTCAATCTAGATCATCATCACTGGATATGGATCATCACTCGATCTGGATCATCATCAATGGATCTAGACCATCACTCGGTCTGGATCATCTCTGGTTCTGGAACATCTCTGTTGGATCATCATCACAGGTGTTATCTCTTGATTCTTCTCATCATAGGAAGTTCTATAGAGCCAGCCCTTTTTCTTGTTGGTTGTAGGCCTAGCCTCTATGTAGGTATTTTCCAGCACTTATATCTGACCCTAAGTCAGAATGGCCCGCCCAACACTTATATATGATCATGTAGGAACCAATCCTACAATCACATCGAAAAGGCACGCCCAGCACTCACATCTAACCATGTGGGAACACATCTTACAACCCTATCAAAAAGGCCCAACACTCACATTTGACAATGAGAGGAACCAATCCAGTCATCTATGTCAAAAAGGCCCAGCACTTACATTCGACCATGCGAGGAACCCATCCTACCTACATGTCGAAAGGGCTCTGCACTTACATCTGATCATGTAGGAACCAATCCTACAATCACCTCAGAATGGCTCCGCACTTACATCTGGTCATGTATGAACCAATCCTACAATCACCTCAGAATGGCTCTACACTTACATCTGATCGTGTAGGAACCAATCCTACAATCACATCAGAATGGCCCTCAGTCCTAGACTGAGTGTTCCTGGTAACTGACCAGGTGCCTCCATTCCAAGAATGACATTCAACACTTATATCTGATCATGTAGGAACCAATCCTACAGTCACATCATAATGGCTCAGCACTCATATCTGACATGCGAGGAACCAATCCTCTCATCATGAAAGAATGGCTCAGTCCTTACATCTGACCATGGAAGGAACCAATCCTCTCACCATGTCAGAATGGCTCATGGAATAATCACTTCTTTTTGGAGGGAACCTTGATCTAGAGAACACCAAGCTTCTCCCTGAAGTACTCAAACTTCACTCTGGCCAATGGCTTTGTCAACACATCAGCAATATGTTTTTCCATCGCAACATACTGGAGCTTCACTGCTCCTTTTTGCACTATATCCCTAATATAGTGATACTTTATATCGATATGCTTTGACTTGTCATGGAACACCAGGTTCTCTGACAACTTCACACAACTCTACTTGTCACAATATATACAAGTAGCATCCAATTGGAGACCAAATAAATGACACAGTAGCTTCCTCAGCCATACTACCTCACAACTAGCTGAACAAGCTATGACATACTATGATTTTGTTGTACTCAGTGCCACACATGATTGCTTCCTACTAAACCAAGAGATCATGCCCGATCCCATACTGAAAAAACACCTTGAAGTGCTCTTCCTATCAATGGCACTTCCTGCCCAATATGAATCAACATAACCCTCGAGGTTAATCTTCTGATTTTCCTCATACTTGAGCCCATACTCAACTGTACCCTTTAGGTACCTCAGAATATGCTTTGCAACAATCAAGTGAACATGTCTCGGATCTGTTAGGAACTGGCTCAAGGTGTTCATAGCAAAGCATATATCTGGTCTCATGTTCATCAGGTACATCAAGGACCCAATCATGTGACGATACATCATAGCATCAACCGCTTCTTATGAAGCATCACTCAATAGCTTCAGGTTCAATGCCATAGGTGTGGTCATGGCCTTGCAATCCATCATCATGAACCTCTTCAGGATCTTTACTACATACTTCGCTTGTCCAAGGGAGATTCCATCCACATTCTGCCACACCTCCATGCCTAGAAAATAGTGCATCATACCCAAGTCCTCCATTTCGAACTTGGCAACAAGCTTCCTCTTCGTATAAGTAATCAACCCATCCATACCTGTTACAAACAGATCATCTACATACACTAGGAGTATCACTAGGTTACCATATTCAACCTTGTAGTAAAGGTTGGAATCTTCTTTACTTTTTGTAAAACCCAAACTGGATAGAAAGCCATTAATTCTATCATACCATGTCCTGGGTGCCTATTTCAAATTGTACAAGGGTTTCTTCAATCTACACACATGAGACTCCCTGTCATGTGTCTCAAAACCAAGTGGCTGCTCTAAATATACTTCCTCTTCCACTACACCATTCAATAAAGCAGCCTTGACATCCATTGGTGTATCTTCCATTTCATCACTACAGCCATAGAAAGTACTGAGATGGAAGTGTATCTGGCTACAGGTGCAAAGGTTTCTTCATAATCTATTCCTTCTTTCTGTGAGAAGCCATGAACCATGAATCTTTCTTTATATTTCTCTATGCTTCCATTTACAACATGATTGATCTTGTAGATCCATTTGGAAGTTACGACAGACTTCCCTTTTGGTCTTGGGACAACATCCCAAACATCATTCTTCATGATTAATTGATACTCTTTGATCATATCATCCTTCCATTCTTTTCTTTTTGTCGCTTCTTCATAGTTGGAAGGTTCTTTATCGATGAAGTCACATAATAAAGCTACATACCCAGAGCAGGACCTGGTCCTCTTTCTTCCTCTGTGATTCTCTTTTGGAGCCCCATATCTTTCTGCACCTTGGATAGCTTCTCATACCCAAGCAGCTTTCCCCTTGTGAGAATTCTTCTACTGAGGTGGATCTTCATGTTCTTCTAATTCTCGATCTTCTTCTTGAATTTCTTCATTCATGGTTGTGTCATGAATTATGGGTGCTTTTGTTTCTTCAGGATCTTCAGCAGGTCTCTTTCTGGATTTGTTGTAAGCTGAGTCTTCATCAAATGTTACATCCCTGCTGATGTCGATCTTCTTGAATCCTGGGAAGTATATTCTGTAAGCCTTCAAGCTTTCAGAGTATTCCACAAATATAAGGCTTATTTCCTGAAGGATGTAATGTTGTCCTCTTTTCTTTTGGAATGTGTATGTACACTGGGAAACCAAATATCCTGAGATGGTTGAATTCTTGTTTCTTGCTGGAAAAGAATTCTTTAGGTGTCTTGTTCTCAAGTACTCTGTGTGGAGTACGGTTCTGTACATACACCGTTGTTCTGGCAGCTTCTGCCCATAGATGCATAGGAAGATCTTGATCATGAAGAATTTCTCTTTCAGATTCCATGATAGTTCTATTCTTCCTTTCTACAAGCCCATTCTGTTGTGGATTATATGGAGTGGATAACTCCCTCTTAATCCCTGAAACTTTGCATAGCTCTTTGAATTCATTTGATGTGAATTCTTTGCCATTATCTAATCGAAAGGTCTTGATCTTCTTTTCAGTGTGGTTCTCGATCAAGGCTTTGAATTCCTTGAATTTGTTGAATACTTCATCTTTGTTCTTCATAAAGTATATCGATGTATTCCTAGAAAAATCATCAATAAAAGAAACATAGTATGCATACCTGCTTAAAGAACTGGATGACATTGGACCGCATACATCAAAGTGAATGATTTCCAAGATTTCTTTTCCTTTGCTTTTGCTACTTGGAAATGTCTTCTTTGTGTTCTTTCCTTTTGCACATCCTTTGCAGACTCCTTCATGTTTTTCCTGAATTTCTGGAAGACCTTCAATAACTTTGCTTGCAAGTGGTAGTGCTCTGTAATGCACATGTACTAGCCTTCTATGCCAAAATTCATTTGGCTCTACTGTGTCATGGACCAAATCTTGTTCTAGATGTCCCTTCAATTTGTATAATCCTCCTTCTTGTTCTCCAATTACTATTGCATCATCAATAGTATTTCCTCTTTCCCACATGAGGACTTGGCCATCTACAAATGCAACCCTCATGCCTTTTGCATCTAGTGTCGATATGGAGAGAAGGTTCTTATTTAGTCCTGGTACAAACAGGACATCCTTCATTTTCATAGACTTTCTAGAGTCTAGCTTGTAGGAGGATTCACCACTACCTTTTATGGGATATTGGTAGTCATCCCCAAGTTTCACCTTATGGGGTGAATTGCGTTCAGATAGTTTGTGAAAGGACTCCTTGAATCTTGTCATGTGTTTGGAAGCCCCACTATCAATAATCCAATCTTTTCTTCCATGTGTGACAGTTCCCGTGAGAGTGGAGATCAGAACATATTCTTCATCACTTGAAGAGTCTTCACTTTCTTGTTTTACTCTCTTTCTGGGAGGATCATCATCCTCAGTAGTGTGACCATGATGTCTTCTTTTGGAGTTCTTCTTCTTCTTAGATCCACTCTTATTCATGGGACAATTTCTAGCAAAGTGTCCTCTTTCATCACATGTATAGCATTTGAGTTTGGATGGATCCTTCTTCACAAAATTATCTTTCTAATGAGAATGATTACCTTGGTGATGATGATTTTCCCTTCTACCCTTCTTGGAGTGTACTGTGAGAGCTTGATATTCATTTTGCATATTTTCTTCTTGAGATACTATTCGAGCTTCTTATTTTGATCATTATTCCCACAATTTGCTGAACTTGATTAGCTTCTTTTTAGCACAGATTCGTTGGATGAAAGAATCCCATGACCTAGGGAGACCATTCAAGGTTGTCATCACAATTTCTGCATTCTCCACTTCTTCATTTACTGCTTCAAGTGTTTCTTTGATCTGGGAGACCCTTGTAAAGTATGACTGTATGGTCTCCTCATTCTGGATATTTACATTCTTCAACTGGTTCCTCAAAGTCATCTTCCGGTTTATGTTATTCCCTTCAAACAGTTTGGTTAGGGAATCAAACATAGCTTTAGGTGTCTTGAGGGAGGACACCTATGTAATGAGGCGAGCCTTGATTGAATCAGCAATAATCCTCTTAGGCATAACCAACTTCTTCTTATTTAAGGCCTTAGCCTCATCTTCCATTGGAACTAGAACCTCCTCATTGATGTATGAGTCCAACTCATTTTCTTCCAGGACTAGGGATATCCTATACTTCCAAGCTCGGAATTTATCAGCTCCCTCAAGATTTTCATCAAGCTTGGTATGATTAGACATCTTAAGTGATAACCTCAAATGGAAATACAAAATATTTAGATCTTACCAGGTCAAGATGTCGGATCTGGATTTGGAGCTGAATTTCTGTAGTGTTGGTTCAGGAGCAGATTAGGCTTTGACTTTCCTGGATTTTTGCCCAACCAAATGATTTGATATTGATATCTAAACTTTCATTTTGAAGAGGAGATCAATCTGGGCCTGGGATCACTCAAAAATTCCACTTCCATGGAAATACCTAATTTTTGGCAGCAGTGTTGGATCAAAAACTAAAAAAATGCTCAGAATCAAATTCCTGTTAAATAGAAAGATGCTCCCTAGGGAGGAGAGTCATCCCAACCTTATTTTGCTGAAAATCTATGGAAAGAGATGCAAAAACTAGGAATCCCTAGTTCCCGCAGCTGCACAATGTCTTCTTCTCATGTTAGTTCTGATGCCATGTTATATTTTTAACATTTAATCTAGCATTATATTAGGATATTTAACTGAGAGAATAACAAGCACATCAATCAAACACAAGAGACAATGAGCACAGTGTTTTTCCTCAGGGAGACCATAAATGGAAAAATCTCACAACTTCCTCAGAGATAGAATCATCACCAAAAGTAAAACCCCAAAACAGTAAGATGATATCTCGATAGCAGTTGCCTCTTTCTTTCTAGCCACAGCAACTTCTTCTCCCTCAGCTATGCGCTACAACTATGTGAGTGAGTATGTGATAAATAGAGAGGTTCACTCTCTATTTATACTAATTCCTGACTTGAAAATAAATCACTAGGGCCGACTTCACTAGGCGATTCTAATAACCCTAGGGCCCCACAACTGCGGGGACTTTAACCCTTGATCAATAGGAGGGTTACCCATAATGACTTGACATGACTTGTTTACATTATAGAAACTCCCGATCGGAACATCGAGGCATGACATGACTCAATTACATTACAAACACTTCCCGGAATAAACATCAGGGTACAATACATAAGATATACAAGTGAATACATTCCGAAGTTACAATTACATCAACAGTAACCACGGTTAGGGGTCAATCACACAAAACCCATAGTCATGGTTATGGTTATGGGTAGCCCACACAAAACCCACGGTTATGGGTTAACCACACAAAACCATTCTCTTCATTGGAAATTGGAACATTGTAATCATGGGTCTCTTTTCCGCATGAAATGATGGGGACCATCATTTTGTAAAAGGGGGGAGAATGATCCAAATTTCAAGGGGAATATGGTCTAAATTTGGATGTATGAGTCATAAAATCATTAAATGGAGAGGCCACCCTCTCTAATTTTTCATAAAACCTTTAAATGGAGAGGTCGCCCTCTCCCATCCATGGTATTTGACAACCCATGGTTTTATTCTATGCTATGGATTTAAGGGACATTTTACCTCTCCCATCCATGGTATTTCACAACCCATAGTTTTGACCCATGGTACGTCCCCAAGGAACATTGTAATAATGTTATAAAAAGGCTGTATGACTTATTAATAAAATATTCAAGGATTTTTGACCTCCTACACTTCTCTTATTCTATTGAGTTATTTTGTTACTGATTTTGAGTGCTTTTCTAAGTATGATTTGAGAGGTGAGGGTCAACAAACCCTCTTTGAGACTCACCCCTATACGTGGAATATTTAATCTATGTTTCTCTATGTTAATCTATGCATCAAATGTTAACAATCTTGCATCTTTAATCTCCCCGTATTTTGGCATTCAAGCCTCTCGGGTCTCAACCCCCAATATTGGGATCATTGGATGATACATATATTGGGGGATGAGATCCGGAAGGATTGGATTCCAAGAGGGGAGGAGAAGAGATAAAATAATGGAAAACTATTAGAAAGACAGATCAACGATATCTAGGATATGAATATCTTAGACCATGAAATATAAGTAAATATGCAACATGGAGGGGTTAGGCTCAAAGAGGGTTATTTGAGCCTCACCTCTCAAACCATACTAGGAAAATCACTCCGAACTAGTAACCCAATAACTCAATATAATAAGAGAAGCATAGATGCCACATCTCTTCTCGGAGATACAACTACAACCATTCTAGCTGCTTTTGTTTTATAGTATGTTCTGCTTCATTCATCTAATAGAATATGAGCTTACAATATCATTATGTTTATCACCATATATACATGTGCATTTGAATATTTATATGCTCTTTCATTTCATTCACACACAAATCTGGATCAGTACGGATCACCACCATAGATGTTATCTCCAACATAATTCTCCTCTTTACTTTCTAGTATTCATATGAAGTGTAAAATAGTGTGCAAATTATATCAATGGAATACTGGACAACCGTTAATCTCATCCACTTCAAATCCTTACCATTAATCGATGTTTCCTTCTAACAATTTTGTTGACCTCAAACTAAACATTTAGTGTGCATGTTCTCCCAGTGGACCCCATTTCCTCCATCGATCTGATCAGCCATCAATCTCCACCATCGATTAGTGTCGAGTTTTAAACATTTCGTTGATTCTTAACCTGACTTTCTTTGCACATCTTCCCATAGAGGAATCCTCCCGCGTCGTAGATATTTTAATCTTCAAATATCTGTCATAGGCTTAGGTGGGGAATTAAACATTTCCACTAATCACTAAAACTTCTTCTTTCACACAACTTTAATCAGGGGATCCAACACCCACCATAGATCTTCCCGCTTCAATATCTAGACCATTGAAAAATTTAGGATATACCATAGGTGATATTTATCCATTTTTTATCCCTTTATTAGTTTTAACCTAAGGTTTTATGCGAAATCGAAGTCTTGGTCTTTAATTCAACATTTCTTAAGCACCTTTCAATCTCATTTATAAAAAAATTCTTATACAATACCCTTATTTCTTTTGAAACCTTCTCCATCGAATTGCTAGCCAAAAGAGTGATAACAGTGGAACAATGTTGGACCTGTTTCTGTGGAAGCTACAAAAATAGAATAATCATTATTATGAGTACATAAATACAACATACCTATCCTATATCCTTTTACTATTACCAGTGCTACTTTATTGATCTTCCACCGCGTTTTTCCAAACGTAGACAAAAAATCGTTATCTTCTAACTTCCCTGTTGAGATCATATTTCTTTTCATAGCAAGAATATGCCTTACATATTTTAGCAACCTTTCATTTCCATTATTTAACTTAATCTGTACCATACCCATTCCAAAAAATTTACATGGTTCATGATCCCCCAATAAAACATGTCCAAAATCACTTGGAACATAATCATGAAAGAATTTCCTATGGGGTGTAGCATGACATGAAGGCCCTAAATCTACTACATAGTAATCACTAGTATTATCTAGTGCAAGAATCAAAGCATCTTGTAACACATCACCTGTTGCATTTTCTTCCTCATTAGTCTCATGTTGCTTGTCTCCTTTCTTCTTCAGAGCTTTGCAATATTTCCTCAAATCTTCTCTCTTACCATAGTTCCAACACTCTACCTTTCCAAGTATGGACTTGGATATTCCCTTTCTAGACTGGCTGCAAATACCCTTAACCCTTCCTCTCTCCCTTTGTCTTCCGTTTCTTTCCATGGTCAATGCATTACCTGATGTTTCACCTGTGTTTTTTCTTCACATTTCCTTGCTAAGAATAACACCTACAACATCATCAAATTTCCAAGTACCCGAACCAAGGACAAAGTTGCTTACAACCATGACCAAGTTATTCTGGCTTTACGACAATGAGCACAATATTAGAAGAGACCTAACATAATATTCAAAGTTCACTTTTATAGAACCTATCTTACTAGTAATTGAATTAAATTCATTTAAATGGTTAGCAACAGATCCACCTTCTGACATCTTAATATTAATTAAATTCTTCATTAAAAATACCTTTTTATAAGCCAAGTTTTTTTTTAAAGAGCTTAGCCAATGCGCTCATCACATCCTATGTTGTCTTTTCTTTTGAGATATTGAAAGCCACTGACGAATCCTAGAACAACCATATTGTTCCCAGTTCCTTTCTGTCAAGAACTTCCCTTTCTTCATCCTTGATAGTCACCAGATGTTTTGTTTTTTCTTCCAACAGTAGGTATATATTCTTCTTGTATAGATAGTCCTCCATTTGCATCTTCCATAGTTAGTAGTTTTGGCCATTTAATTTCTCGACCCTAAACTTCCCTTCTTCAACCATTTCTCTCACTCGGATGAGGAACCCTTATTTCCTTCAAGTATACTTTCCAAATAGGCGGTTTGGATATTATACGAATTATTAGAAAAATAGGATCACAGAAAAATAATAATAAACAATAAAAAAGATGCAAATATTAAAACACATTACAATAAAGACACAGATATAATGTTGTTCACCCAAGATGGGATACTTCCACGTAAAAATTGGAATTCCTTTATTATTATACCATCTAGAAAAATGAAGGGATACAAGCTGCAAAAACCCCATTTCACTTCCTCTTTACTCTCTCACAGTATCTCTCACACAATCACAGAGATTGTTTTACAATGCTATAATACAATACACAACCGTATTACAATGCTTTCCTTTTATAGGGAATTACCATGGGAAATTACCACGGGTCACCCACTACCATGGGTTTGTAAACTATTTTCTAGAAAGAATTCCAAAAAAATTATTTTAGGGGATTCACCCCCTAATGCCTACCGGGGCACACTGGCCCCTTAACCCCCCAATTCGGAGGATGAGATCCCCCGCACCCACCTTGCTAGTATGAGTGTATAGTAAAACTGGGATACAAACACAAGTAAACAACTGTTGGGTTTTCTAACATCTAGATTAATTCACCTAATATTTAATTATTGGCCGGGGTTGGTAGGCTTAGAGTTGACACAAAATATATGCGAAGGTAGAGGGATTCCTATGGTGTCGTTGAAATATTTTAACAAACAAAATATCGAAATATCTTTCAAAATGAAAAACCGAGTCAAACTCCTAAGAATTCAACTATTAAATTAATTGAACCAGAAAAAAATATTAAACTAAATAATTGATAATTTATTTTATAAGTAAATAACTTTATACTAAAAAGGATACTATCAATGACAAAAATTTTAAATGGAAACCTAAGATGCAAGGAAGACATAACTTATAAGCAAGTAGAAAACTTAATAGGGATATCTTTGAATTCTGTCCTATGAGTCTCTTTCAACAATCACACAATGTAAAAGGAACAACCTACAAAGTACTAATAAGAATAACACATCTAATGCTAAGTTTTACATGCAAATGGATAAATTAATCCAAAGGCATGAGCACAAAACAATACAACAGTAAAAATGAATCAAAAATAAGCTTAAGAAACAAAACACAACATAACTTAAAACATGTTCAAGGTGAAAAGAGGTAGGGAAAATGATAAAACTTTGATAAATAATCTAAAACAACCTAATTTTAACTTAAATGTTAAATATAATTATCATCTAATTATTACAATCAAAGCATACTTCAAATACTAAAGAAACAAAACTTAAAACAATTTCAAAACACATTAAAAACACTAAAAACGAAACAACTGGCTGAATGTCAGACTGAACTGTAGGTCTAAAGGGGTGACTGAATTACAGTATAAACAGGTTGTCCGAATGACAGTTTGCACAATTAAAATAATACAAAAATAACCTAAATGATCTAATCTTCAGTTGAATTTGTGCATATGTAAATCTAATGCATAAAGGCAGTAAATAAACCTACTTATTAATCAAATTTGAAAATGAAATAAACTTAAACAAATTCATGAATCATAAAGAAATCATTGAGAAATAAACTGAAATTTAAATAGACTTTTACAGAAAGGAAATAAACAGAATTGATTTTATTTTAACTTGATAACAGCAAACTACTCTATCTACTTGCAAATAAACTGAATAGTAAAGCTGGAAATAAAATGGTTGAAAGAAAATTATGCGCGCAACTATCTATTTTATCTTCAGAAATAAAATTGCATTATAGGAAATAAATGAGATAAACATTTACAACAATTTAATGAAAACAAACTAGACTAGCTACAACAAAAAGAAGAAAACAAAATTACATAAAAGAATGAACCTCTGGTTGATGAGGGGCCCTCTTAGAAATTAGGGGTGATGCCTGGCTAATGCTTACTCAAACGCAATCATAAAAAACCAAATGTAGAACTTATATTAAAAATAAGGAAAAGAGTTACAACGCTCCTATAAAAAATTGACTGTTTAACTAAAAAATGATCAACTCCTTAGTTCTGCGCATGGAGGT
The DNA here is from genome assembly GCA_001517045.1 of Pseudotsuga menziesii. Lineage (NCBI taxonomy): Eukaryota > Viridiplantae > Streptophyta > Pinopsida > Pinales > Pinaceae > Pseudotsuga > Pseudotsuga menziesii. The sequence goes on from LPNX010154423.1 coordinate 130,817, forward strand.
ATTTATACACAATGTTTATAGGGATGAGAAAGTCGACCCTTTAGTTGTCGACTTCTCTCTAAATTTAGTCGAATGTTATGACCATTAACCAATTAAACACCAACTCATAATCGTTCTCCCTTATTCAGTGTGAACGGTTCTCTTCAGCATTCATGATATGGCATACGACTCCTCCTTTAGCGTGGTTGGTGGAGTGGTGGTGAGGAGAGGCAGTGTACATGGGTAAGTCTTCTAGAGCATGAGTCATTCCATCATTCAAATGTGTGGACTGGTGGTGTGGTTTCAAACGAAGGAGGCTTCAGGCTAGCGAATCGTTTAGAATGTGAGCTTCATTACCCAGATGCATGGATAGCAGGTAGTTTGCAGACTGTTTCAACATCTTAATGCCTAAAATTGGTTTTCAACAGCACGTGATTGGTTCGACGAATTGAATGATGAGTTGTACTATGAGCTGGATATGTTGTGTGCATATCTAGGATGAATGCAATGTCTATTTGTTGGTGTGCTAAGGACTAAGGTTTGAATAACATCATTTTAATATCTGAAAACCTGCCAACAAGTATCGTGCAGTGAGCTGGATAATGAGCTGGACATGCTGTGTGCATAGCTAGTTGAATGTGTGTTTGTTGTTAATTCATGCCAAAAAGACTATATAACCTACAACATATATACATATAAATTAATATATCAAATGCACTTCAAACAATGTCAATTTTAATCAATAAAATCGTAAAATGATAATAATAAAAGGATTTTACATAAACCTTAAATACATTCATACCTGGGGCTGACTAGTGATCTGCATGCCATAAAATATGCAAAAAGATAACAAAACATATGTTTAAATGAGTAATTTAATTGCAAAAAATGATAACAAATATGGGATAAACATTCCCCCAAACCAAAGAAATGCCAAGTACCACTGAGAAAAAAAAAGATAACTCAGGAAGAAGGTAGATGAAGGAGACAATTTAAACTTCAATCTTTTGGCCGGCACTTTAAAAATAGCATGTCTTTCATGTCAAAAGTTGTATGAAAATTAAATGGATTTGTTGATTTCTAAAACATTCTTGATTTAATAGCTCTTAGGTTCAACAATTCGGAATTGTTCAATAGTTATGATATCGAATCTTTTTGTAGAGAGTGTATGAAGAAAATGGCTAAAATAGCTCTACAGAAATAATGGAAATGAAAAACAATATAATAGCAAGAATTTCGGCTTGTTTAATATATCACACTATCATAGTGAACCTTGAAACATATGCAAGTAACGAACATATGCATAAATGAATGAATTCATAAGGTTTGTAATTACTTCAACCATGTCCAAAGTAAAACTTTAAACAGGTTGAACGTATGACACGAAGGCATAAATCACATTTTCAATAACGTTAATTAACAATAATATCGGTCATTTTATAGTTTACATGCATGATTGGGTAAGAGGATAGGGTTGCCAATAGTGAAATGATGACTAAAAACTATTAAGGTCAAAGCATCCACATGGAGGTAAAAACTATTTGCCAAAAAAAAATTGGTTAGCAAATTTTAGTCATAAGTGATGTAATATCACAATGTTTTATTCAAATCATTGTTTGGTATTTCATTTGGACCTTCATTCGATCCTTCATATAGTCCTCCATATTGATTTTGTTGTAAATAGATGCTTCATGCTATAACCAAGTTCCACTACTTACATTATCCTGAAAACACTTATCATTTGTTAGAGATAAATAGATCTGTCATAAATAATGAAAAATAAAAACAGTCTAATTTTCCTAATCCTCCCCCAGACCAAAGATATGGTGTGTCCTCAAGCCATACAAGAGAGAAGAATTAATTGTTCCAAAAAATAAAAATTAAAGAGTTCTATCATGTTGTTTATTATTTTGTAAAAAAAAAAAAAACTAATTAGTAAATGGAAATGATTCAGATATGTATATTCATGAAAAATATAACAGTGCTAAGAAACACCACTTGAATTATAATAATAAGATAACCAAAAGAATGCCACAGGAAAAACTAGTCATCCATGCCTCATTTTAAAGATATCCTTTCCTCACAAAATATTTAAGTTTACCCTGGAGTATGTGAGATTTACAGCTATGGTTCCCATTTATAGGTTAATGACATCCTAGGTATTTGTTGAATTTGTTGGCCAACTTATAGGCATTCTTAAACGACATTATAAACAATTGGCCATGACATGTTTATTCATAAATTCTAAAAACATTTCTTTATATTATCATTGTTTTACGGACTATATGCATAGTGGTGCATTAACCATATCTCTGTTACCCAATATTGCCCCGCTGCCACCAGGCCTGTTCAGTACCTCGGTAGGTTTAGCTTGGTAACATGCAAGCATAGTCCTGCTGCTAGCGAGCCTGTTCAGTACCCCGACAGGTTTACTATTATATTTTTATCAATTTAGACAATATTATCTAGGATCTTATCTGAGAGAATAACATGCATAGCAATAATCATGAGAGACAAGAGACACAAATATTTTCCTCGGGCAAGCCATAAAGGAGAAAACTCTGCAACTTCCTCAGAGATAGAATGAGCACCAATGGCAGCAGTAAAACCCAAAGACAAAAAATATGATCTCCAACAGTTGTTCTCTCTCTCACTTGTGTGAGAACTTCCTCTCTCACTCATGTGCCCTAGTTGAGTGAGTGTGTGTGTGTGATAAATAGAGAGGCTCACTCTCTATTTATATTCTTTTGTTCACTTAATATTTGACTCTGTTATGTAGGCTCGAGTAACCACAACTAGGGTACTAATGACCCAACTTACATTAAATCACCAGGGCCAACTTCTCTAGGAGAGTATAACAACCCTAGTGCCCCACAACTACAAGGACTTTAACCCTTGATCAATAAAGAGGGTTACCATCTATGACTTTACATTACTTGTTTACATTATTGATTCTCCTGATAGGAACATCGAGGTATTACATAACTCAATTACATTACAGATACTTCCCAGTAGGAACATCGGGGTACAATACATAAGATATACAAGTGAATACATTCCAAAGTTACAAATAGATCAACACTCCCTCTTAACTAGGAAGGTATTCTCTTGACACAATTCATCAGCACAAGTCTTCTTCTCTGGATCAAATATGGATCATCATCAACATTGGATCATCACTGGATCATCATCAAAACTAGATCATCAATGGATCATCAAAGCTAGATCATGAGTGGATCATCATCAAAACTGGATCATCACTGGATCATCAGTAGATCACCATCAAATCTGGATCATCATTGGATCATCATCATCATTGCTTCCGCTATCTCAATCAATTGTTGTTATCTCTCAATTCTACTCGTCATAGGAAGTTCTATAGAGCCATCCATTTTTCATGTTGGTTGTAGGCCTAGCCTCCAGGTAGGGCTTCTTCAGCGCTTATATCTTACCCTAGTTAGAAAGGCCTACCCAACACTTACATCTAACCATCAGAGAAACACATCCACCACCATGTCAAAAGGGCATGCCCAACACTCACATCTAACCCAGTCAGAAAGGCCCAACACTCACATCTAACCATGGGAGTCCCTGCCTGCCACCATGTCAGAAAGTATCGACACTTATATCTAACCATGGGAGGCCCATGCTGCCACCATGTCAAAAAGGCTCAGCACTTATATCTGACCATGGGAGGCCCATCCTGCCACTATGTCAGAAAGGCTCGACACTTATATCTGACCCAGTCAAAAATGCTATGCACTTACATCCAACCCAGTCAGAAAGGCTATGCCCTTACATATGACCCAGTCAGAAAGGATCTACACTTACATCTGACCTAGTCAGAAAGGCTCTGCACTTACATTTGACCATGGAAGGAACCAATCATAGCATGTCAGAAAGGATCTCGAGCTCATCACCTCGATATGGAGAACACAAAGATTCTCTCTAAAGTACTTGAACTTCACTCTGGCCATTTCTAGCATAGAATAACATCAAGGATGATTACATCCAAGGATAACCTGTGAGCTTGACTAGGACCAATTACATCTAAGGACAACCTACAAGACTGTTTACGTCTGAGCCATCTACAAGCTTCTCTAGGATTTTATGCGCAGACATCTTATCTTCACCGACTATGTTAGAACTCCCTCTTTCAAGAGATATTGATCTTGATCACATATTGGAGTTTCACTGCTCCTCTCTGCATCATACAAAAATGCAAGTCAGATCAATCAAATCAAATAGTAGTTTTCAAAAGAAACATACTACCTCCCAAATATCCGAGCAAGTGGCAACATATTTTTCCTCAATAGTACTCAATGCCACGTAGGACTGCTTTCTGCTACACCAAGAGATCACACCTGATCACATACTGAAGTAGAAACCTGAAGTGCTCTTCCTATCAATGGAACTGTCTGTCCAATCCGAATCCACATAACCCTCTAGGTTAGTCTTCTGATTCGCATCATACTTGAGCCCATACTCAACTATACCCTTCAAGTACCTCACTACATGCTTTGCAACCATCAGGTGAACATGTCTCAATGTGTTCACAGCAAAGCAAATATCTGGTCTTGTATTCCTCAAGTACATCAAGGAATGAATCATCTGACGATACATTGTGGAACCAACCGACTCTGATGAAGCAACAATCGATAGCTTCAGGATCAATTCCATAGGTGTGGTCATGGCCTTGTAGTCCATCACCTTGAACCTCTTCAAGATCTCTACTGCATACTTTCCTTGTCCCATGGATATTCCATCAACATTTTGCCACACCTCTATGCCTAGAAAGTAGTGCATCATCCCCAAGTCCTTCATCTCGAACTCGGTAGCAAGTCTCCTTCTTGCAAATTTAATGAGTTCCTATTTTCTATCAGGAACAAGTCATTGACATATAACAAGAGCATAACTGGACTTCTGCCTTCAACCTTGAAGAAAAGGTTGGAATGTCCTTTACTCTCATTAAATCCTAGATCCATCAGTAAGTTGTCCATCCTGTCATACCATGTCAAACCTGAGGATGTTCTGCAGTCACTCCCTTTGAAGTGGAGCATCATTCTCCCTCTTCCTTTTGTACTCTATGCATTGAAGCATTCTATACTGGAATGACAAGTAGCTTCCTATGCTACTAATATTCTATGTATACATATAGGATCACTAGATACCAAGATCCTGTATCTTGAACCTTTTCAAAAGTTCTTCTCGCACCCATATGTGAGCTTGTCATCCTCTATAGGATTTCATCTTCAACCTTGTAGCAAAGTTTAAGATCTTCATCACTCTAGGTGATCTTCAAGCTCCTCCTATATCAATTATCCCATGGGTGTCTTTTGAGCTCGTACAAGGCCTTCTTTCATTTGCACACATGATTCTGCATGCCATGTGTCTTAACTTCTTCATAGCTGGAAGGCTCTACAATAATGATGTCACTAAACAGTGTCACATAACTGCACTGTGTCTGAGGCCTCTTTCTTTCTTTGAAAGTATCATCATATTATTCTTCTTATTGGATTCTTTCTTGAACTGTCGTCACTTGTTCTTCGAAACAAGTCTCATCCTTCTTTTCTTATAGGAAATTGTATGCGATCTTTCCTACAAGTCAAATGCATTTGTATGGTTAGAAACATTTCATAAGGCATATTCACAATGGAAAATTCTGATGCATAAATATTTAATCATGCAACTATTTTAGCCAATACAACATTCATCCATATCTCACAGAAACCTTTCTAGATGCCTTCCATCTCTACCAAGACATCATTGAGATTGTGCACTAATCCAATATGTCAGCAAAGAGGTTTCATTCTAGATAAGTAGCAATGGAGAGTTGTATAGAACCATCACATGCATATTAATAGTATACTGTCATTAATGCAATAATTCTATCATGTATAACACATCAAATGAATATAAACAAATGCATAACAAAACAATATCATGAAATGACAATTGAATACTTATCTTTATTTGTTCCATGGGTAGACTCCTTCTTTCAGCTTCATCATCTTCTTCATTCATAACAACATCATTTCTTATCCAAATGCTTAAGATGGATAAGAGGTTCTTCAAGAATTGATTTATTCATATTCCTCATCGCTTGAGGTATCTTCTTTGAATCGTGAGTGCTTTATATTCAGTTTCTCCCATTTTCTCTTCTCTTATTATGGATAGAGCTTCATTTTGTGTATGCTCTTCCCAAGGTCTACTAAAAGTAATCACTTCCTTCTAGCACACATTCATTGAATGAATGAATCCCATGATCCTGGGAGGCCATTCAAGGTGGTTATCACAATGTATACATTCTCTACTTCCTACTCCACTGCTTCAAGTTGTTCTTTGATTTGAAAGACCCTTGTAAAGTATGATTGTATGGTCTCTTCATTTTGGATCTTCACATTCTTCAAATTGTTTCTCAAAGTCATCTTCCAATTTTTGTTCTTCCCTTCAAATGGCTTGGTCAAGGAATCAAACATCTCTTTAGGTGTCTTTAGGTATGACACTTGTGGTATAAGGTGATCCTTGATTGAATCATCAATGATATTCTTGGCCTTGAACAAGTTCTTCTTCTATAAGGCCTTAGCCTCATCTCCCTCTGGAACTAGAACCTCTCCACTTATGTAGGTGTCTAATTCATTTTCTTAAAGAACCACTGATATCTAATACTTCCATGTTTGGAATTTGTTAGTTTCACCAATATTTTCATCAATCTGGTGTGACTAGTCATTTAGAAATGAGAACCTCAAATGTAAATAGAAAAATATTTCATCTTACCGATTTTAGGTGTCCGTCCTGGTTCCGGAGCTGGATGATCTAGGGTTTGTCAGAGAAACCCTAATTTTCAAAACTTGGAATATTTCATATATTATTGGATATAAATATGAACCTCTTCAAGGTGAGTTGTCCAATGTACTTTTTTTTCTGAAAACACTGGAGGGAAGCTCTTGAAATAGGAAGCCCTAGTTTTCCAATTTCTTCTGCAGAAAATCCTGATATTTTTTCTACAGTGTCTATAAAATTACTACTCATGTGTCTCTAAACGTTTGTACTAAGATAAACTCGGTTATCCTCTTTCCAACATTACAGGTTTGACCAGAATCGGTTTCACCAATTGGGACTTATGAGAGTTTTCCCAAGGTGACTTATTTCAGGACGGTTCAGCATATTGAAATTGTACGGACTTCCATGTGTCCGTGTTTCATCATCAAGGTCTAAATATTTTACCAAAGAAACTATAGTCCTTTCCCTATCTATAACATCTTGCGAAATTTCATTTTTACCTTTGTAGCCCGAGATATAGCAATTCTTCCTAAGTGTCATGTTTAGGGATGAATCCTAGAAGAGGCTGGAACATTGATTTGGAGGAAACATATCTCCCAAAATATAGTGAATATGAGGCTGATATTTTTACACAGGGTACATCAATATTTTATCCTCGACCTGTGAAAATTGCAGCCCCTGAGACTTCTTCAATCCCAAGATATATCGAATACACCAAAACTACATGTTTTAGTATTTTAGGGTTTTTTAGGTCCTGGGTCAAACTAGGGTTTGACTTTTCCGAAGTTTTACCCAACCAAAAATATCAACCTTGGTATCTAAACTTTGATTTTGACGAGGATAACAATTCTATTCTAGGCTCACTCAAAAATTCCTCTTCTCTGAAAATCCCTAATTTCTCGCAGCAAAAACTAAAAATGCTTGGAATCAAATTTTGCTTCAACAGAAAGATGCACCCTTCAATGGAGAGTTAGCCTAGCATCCCTTTGCTAATGGATTGTGGAGAGAGACCCAAAAATTAAGAATCCCTAGCTTCTACAACTGCACATTGTCTTATTCTCAGGTTATCTCTTATACCATGTGATATTTTTATCAATTTAGATAGTATTATCTAGGATCTTATCTAGGAGAATAACATGCACAACAATAATCACAAGAGACAAGAGACACAAATATTTTCCTCGGGGAAACCATAAAGGAGAAAAACCCACAACTTCCTTAGAGATAGAATGAGCACCAATGGAAACAATAAAAACTAAAGATAGAAAAGATGATCTCCAACAGTTGTTCTATCTCTCACTTGTGTGAGCACTTCCTCTCTCACTCATGCGCCCCAATTGAGTGAGAGTGTGTGTGATAAATAGAGAGGCTCACTCTCTATTTATATTATTTCATTCACTTAATATTTGAGTCTATTATGTAGGCTCGAGTAATCCTAACTCAGTTATGTAGGATCGAGTAACCACAACTAGGGTTCTAATGACCCGACTTACATTAACTCATGAGGGTCAACTTCTCTACGAGAGTCTAACAACCCTAGTTCCCCACAAATGTGGGGACTTTAAGCCTTGACCAATAAGGAGGGTTACCCTCTATGACTTTACATGAATTGTTTACATTATTGATTCTTCCAATAAGAACATCGGGGTATTACATGACTCAATTGCATTATAGATACTTCCCGGTAGGAACATCGGGGTACAATACATAAGATATAAAAATGAATACATTCTGAAGTTACAAATACATCAAAATTTACTTGCATTTATCGAGCTTCCCTATTTTAAGTTTTTACTAAGAATTGAACCGCTACCAACAGGCCTATTCAGTACCTTAGCATGTTTTCCTTGTATAATGATATTAAATATATGGAAGCCGATTGGTACGAGAGCATGTTATGTCCTGCTAAACACATAATTCGATTTTGTAAAATAAACTTATAAGTAATTTCATAATGTCCTTCACCATAAATCATGTCAAAAGAGAATAACTTAAAGCTATTCTTTGACCTTACAGTCCTTCTTCTTCATAAAAGATAAGCAATGTTCCCCACAGACAAAAAATCCACTTACTATAAAGTTATCCCCAAAATACATGAGAGAGAAGTTTTGATAACAAGTATAGGATGAACTAGTAAACCATAGGTGTAAGATGAGTTTGTGACAAATATAATAACAAAAGTAGGTCTGTCAAGCAACTGTTCAAAAGAGAAAATCAGAAATATACATGTCTGAATCGAAATACCAAAAACCATATGAATCATAGCAGAGCTGGTTAAGAATGATATACAAGGGATTGTATTTTTTGAATCTTCACTATAAGCTGCAAATTTCAAAAGTACCCCAAGAAAGGTTAATATACCTTATGAGTGTTTTAACATACTTCCTTTTTCTAAGTAATACTCCAAAGAGCTGCTTATAGAGATAAAGTACTTGTAATCAAACTGCAAAACCGCTTGTTAGATTATTCAATTAATTCATGAAAACTTATATAACATTATAAAAAGAAAAGGAGTCCCTTGTAAGCAATTTTCCAGAAATGACTCTTATTTATTCAGAAAATAACACACATATTTACATATATACAAGTGATGATAACCCGAAATATTTTTTAAGGATCACGAGGAGGAGGGATAGATTTGTTAGTTTTTCAACATTAAGCTAGAATTATTAGAATCTTTAACTGAGAGAATAACAAGTACAACAATAAAAAATAAGAGACAATGAACATAGTGTTTTTCCTCAGGGAAACCATAAATGGAAAAAACCCCGCAACTTCCTCAGAGATAGAATCAACACCAAAATAGTAAAATCCCAAAATAGTAAGTGATCTCCCGACAGCAGTAACCTTCTTCTTATCTAGCCCCAGTGTCTTCTCCTTCCTTAACTATGCGCTACACTTGAGTGTGTTTGTGATGTGTACTAAATAGAGAGTCCAACTCTCTATTTATACTAATCCTAGAATAACTAAAACCCTACTAGGGCCAACCTCTACTAGGAGAGTCTAATAACCCTAGTGCCCCAGAACTGCAGGGAATTTAACCCTTAGACAATCGGAGGGTTACCCAGAATGACTCGACATGACTTGTTTACATTATTGATCCTCCTGATCGGAACATCGAGGCATGCCAACATCACTCAATTACATTATAGATACATCCTGGAATAAACATTGGGTTACAATACATAAGATACATAGATGAATACATTCCAAAGTTACAAATACATCAACACTCCCTCTTAACTAGGAAGGTATTCTTTTGACACAATTTTCAGCACTGGTCTTCTTCTCTGCTCATCTCGTTATCTGCATATTCAAGTCTTCTTATTCTTCAAGTCATCTTTGTCTTCAAGTCATCTTCGTCTTCAAGTCATCTTCGTATTCAATTCATCTTCATCTTTGGATCTGGATCATCACTAGACATCATCACTGGATCTGGATCATCACTAGATCTGGATCATCACTCGATCTGGATCATCACTGCTGGATCATCATGGGTTCTATCTCATGATTCTTCTCATCACAAGAAGTTCTACAGAGCCAGCCCTTTTTCATGTTGGCTATAGGCCTAGCCTCCATGTAGGTCTTCGTCAGCACTTATATCTGACCTGCTTGTCAGAATGGACTGCCTAGCACTTACATCTGGCCTACTTGTCAGAAAGGCATGCCCAACACTCACATCTTATCATGTAGGAACCAATCCTATAATCATATCAGAAAGGCCCATCACTCACATCCGATCATGAGGGAACACATCCCAAAACCCTATCGGAAAGGCTCAACACTTATATTTAGCCATGTAGGAACACATCCTACAATAATGCTAAAAAGGCTCTACTCTTTCACCCATGTGGGAACACATCGTACAACCATGATGAAAGAGCTATGCACTTACATTCACCCATGTGGGAACACATCCCACAACCATGATGAAAAGGCTCTGCACTTACATCCACCCATGCGGGAACACATCCTACAACAATGATGGAAGGGCTCTACACTTACATCCACCCATGCGGGAACACATCCTACAACGATTATGGAAGGGCTCTACACTTACATCCACCCATGCGGGAACACATCCTACAACAATGATAGAAGGGCTCTACACTTACATCCACCCGTGCGAGAACACATCCTACAACAATGATGGAAGGGCTCTGCACTTACATCCACCCATGCGAGAACACATCCTACAACAATGATGGAAGGGCTTGCACTCATATCTGATCTTGTAGCAACCAATTGTATAGTCATATTAGAATGGCCCCCAGTCCTAGACTGAGCTACCTAGTAACTGACCAGGTGCCTCCATTCTCCTAGAGAATGGCAGTTGTCCTTACATCTGACCTGCTCATTGGAATGGCCAGCACCCACATCTGACATGGAAGGAACTGAATCCTTTCGCCATGACAGAATGGCTCAGCCCTTACATCTAATCAAGTGGGAACACATCCCTCTATTACATCAGAATCGCTTCTCATTCCTATACTAAGTTTTCCTGGTAACTTACCAGGTACCTCCATTCCGAGAATGGAAATTGCCCTTACATATGTCCTACTTGACAGAATGGCTAGCACTCATATCTGACATGGAAGGAACCAATCCTCTCACCATGACAAAATGGATCAACCTTACATCTGACCATGGAAGGAACCAATCCTCTCACCATGTCAGAATGGCTATGGGTCTCATCACTTTCCCTTGGAGGAAACCTCAATTTGGAGAACACCAAGCTTCTCCCTGAAGTACTTGAACTTCAGCCTAGCCAATGGCTTCGTCAATACATCAACTGTTTATTTCTCCATCGCAACATATTGGAGCTTCACTGCCCCCCTCTGCACCATATCCCTGATATAGTGATACTTGATCTCGATATGCTTCGACTTGTCATGGAACACTGGATTCTCTGAAAGCTTCATGCAACTCTGGTTGTCACAATGTATACAAGTAGCATCCAACTGGAGATCAAATAAATTAGATAGTAGCTTCCTCAACCATACTACCTCACAACTAGCTGAACAAGCTGCGACATACTCTGCTTCAGCTGTACTCAATGCCACACAGGATTTCTTTTTGCTAAGCCAAGAGATCACACCTGATCCCATACTGAAGCAACACCCTGAAGTGCTCTTCCTATCGATGGCACTGCCTGCCCAATATAAATCAACATAACCTTCTAGGTTAATCTTCTGATTCACATCATACTTGAGCCCATAATCAACTGTACCCTTTAAGTACCTCAAAATATGCTTTGCAACAATCAAGTGAACATGTCTCGAATCTGTCAGGAACTAGCTCAAGGTGTTCACAGCAAAGAAAATATCTTGTCTCATGTTCATCGGGTACATCAAGGACCCAATCATCTGATGATACATCGTAGCATCAACTGACTCTAATGAAGCATCGTTCAATACCTTATGGTTCGATGCCATAGGTGTGGCCATAGCCTTGCATTCCATCATCCCAAACTCTTTAGGATCTCTACTGCATACCTCCCTTGTCCAAGGAAGATTCCATGTGCACTCTGCCACACCTCCATAACTAGAAAATAATGCATCATCCCCAATTCCTTCATTTCAAACTCGGTATCAAGCTTTCTCTTCATATCAGCAATCAACCCATCCATTTGTATCACAAATAGATCATCTACATATAGTAGAAGCATCACTAGGTTTCCATCTTCAACCTTGTAGTAAAGGTTGGAATTTGCTTTACTCTTGCTAAAGCCCAAACTGGATAGAAAGTTGTCAATTCTATTGTACAAGGCTTTCTTCAATCTACACACATGAGACTCCCTGTCCTGAGTCTCAAAACCGAGTGGCTATTCTACATACGCTTCCTCTTCCACTACACCATTCAAGAAAGTAGTCTTGACATCCATCTAGTGTATCTTCCATCTCATCACTGTAGCTAGAGAAAGTACCAGTCTGATGGAAGTATATCTGGCTATAGGAGCAAAGGTTTCTTCATAATCTATTCCTTCTTTCTGAGAGAAACCACGAGCCACAAATCTTGCTTTACATTTTTCAATGCTACCGTCTGTAGCATGTTTGATCTTGTAGATCCATTTGGAAGTTACAACTGACTTCCCTTCTGGCCTTGGAACAATATCCCAAACATCATTCTTCATGATTGATTAATACTCTTCGATCATAGCATCCTTCCATTCTTTCCATTCTGCCACTTCTTCATAATTGGAAGGTTCTTTATCAATGAAATCACATAGTAAAGCTACATACCCAGAGCAGGATCTAGTCCTCTTTCTTTCTCTGTGATTCTCTTCTGGAGCCCCATATCTTTCTGCACCTTGGATAATTTCACGTACCCAAGTAGGTTTCCTCTCATGAGGATTCTTCTCTATAGGTGGATCTACAAATCTTTGTGGTTCTTCAAAATCTGAATATTCTTCTTGAGTTTCTTCATTCATGGTTGTATCATGAATTATGGGTGCTTCTGCTTCTTCAGTATCTTCAATAGGTCTTGTCCTGGATTTTTTGTAAGCTATGTCTTCATCAAATTTCACATCCCTACTGATGTCAATCTTCTTGTACCCTGGGAAATATATTCTGTAAGCCTTCGAGCCTTCAAATTATCCCACAAATATACCCTTCTTTCCTGAAGGATCTAATTTTGTTCTCTTCTCTTTTGGAATGTGTATGTATATAGGACAGCCGAATATTCTGAGATGGCTGACTTCTGGTTTCCTACCAGAGAAGAATTCTTCAAGAGTCTTGTTCTCAAGTACTCTATGTGTGGTACGGTTCTGTACATATACCATTGTTTTGGAAGCTTCAGCCCAAAGATGCATATGAAGATCTTGATCATGAAGCATAGCTCTTGCAGCTTCCATGATAGTTCTGTTCTTCCATTCCGCAATCCCATTCTGTTGTGGATTATAAGGAGTGGAAAACTCCCTCTTAATCCCTGATTCTTTGCATATCTCTTTGAATTCATTTGAAGTGAATTCTCTACCATTTTCTGATTGAAAAGTCTTGATCTTCTTTTCAGTGTGGTTCTCGATCAAGGCTTTGAATTCCTTGAATTTGTTGAATACTTCGTCTTTTTTCTTCATGAAGTAAACCCATGTCATCCTAGAAAAATGATCAATAAAAGAAACATAATATGCATACAGTCTTAGTGCTAGGACCGCATACATCGGAGTGGATGATTTCTAGGATTACTTTGGCTTTGCTTTCACTGCTAGGGAATGTCTTCTTTCTATTCTTTCCTTTTGCACATCCTTTGCAGACCCCATAATGTTTTGCTTGGAATTCTGGAATACCTTCAATTGCTTTGCTTGTAATTGGTAGTTCTCTGTAATGCACATGTGCAATCCTTCTATGCCAAAGTTCACTTGGCTCTACCGTGTCATGGACCAATGCTTGTTCTAGATGGCCCCTTAATTTGTACAATCCTCCTTCTTGCTCTCCAATCACCACTGCATCATCAATAGTATTTCCTTTTCGCCACATGATGAATTGACCATCTATGAATGCAACCCTCATTCCTTTTGCATCTAGTGCATATATGGAGAGGAGGTTCTTCTTGAGTCCTGGCACAAACAAAACTTCCTTCATTTTTATAGACTTCCCATAGTCTAGCTTATAGGAGGATTCCCCACTACCTTTTATTGGATACTGGTAGTCATCTCCTAGCTTCACCTTGTGAGGTGATTCATGTTCTGAATGTTTCACAAGGGATTCCTTGAATCCTGTCATATGTTTGGAAGCCCCACTGTCTATAATAAAATCAGTGCTTCCATGAGTAATGTTTCCCGTAAGAGCAGAAATCAAAACATATTCATCTTCACTGGAAGAACTTTCACTTTCATATCCGATTCTTTTCTTGGATGGTTCATCATCCTATGTAGCATGAGCATGATGTCTTCTCTTGTTCCCCTTATTATTATGAGAGCGAACCTTGTTCATAGGACAGTCTTTTGCAAAGTGTCCTCTTTCATCACATGTATAACATCTCATTTTAGATAGGTCCATTCTACTGTTATCTCTATGATGAGGATCCTTACCTTTGGAGTGATGAGATCTTCTTCTTCCTTTCTTGGAGTGAATTGTGAGAGCTTGATCTTCAGTTCTCATCTTCTCTTCTCAAGCTGCTATCTGAGCTTCTTCTTGAGAACATTCTTCCCATAGTCTGCTGAATTTGACTAACTTCTTTCTGGCACAGATTCCTTGGATGAATGACTCCCATGACCTAGGAAGGTCATTCATTGTTGTCATCACAATTTTTGCATTCTCCACTTCTTCATCTACAACTTATAATTGTTCCTTGATCTGAGAAACCATTGTGAAGTAAGACTAGGTGGTCTCTGCATTCTGAATCTTCACATTCTTTAGTTGGTTCCTCAAGGTCATCTTCTGGTTTATGTTCTTTCCTTCAAACAATTTGGTTAGGGAAACAAACATAGCTTTAGGTGTCTTGAGAGAGGACACCTATGGGATAAGGTGATCCTTTATAGAATCAGCAATGATCCTCTTCACCATAACCAACTTCTTCTTGTGAAAGGCCTTTGCCTCATCTCCCTTTGGAATTGAAATCTCCTCATGGATGTAGGAGTCCAACTCATTTTCTTCCAAGACCAGGGATATCCTATACTTCTAGGCTCGGAAGTTATCAGCTCCCTCAAGCTTTTCATCAAGCTTGGTATGATGAGACATCTTAAACTGAGAACCTCAAATGGAAATACAAAATATTTAGATCTTACCAGGTCAAGATGTCAAATTTGGATTTGGAGCTAAAATCCCGTAGTACTGGATCAGGAGCAAATTAGGGTTTTGCTTTTCCAGAGTTTTGTCCACCCAAATGCATTGAAATTTATCCCTAACTTTGATTTTGGGGAGGAGATCAATCGAGGCCTGGGCTCACTGAAAAATTCCTCTTCTGTGAAAAGCCCTAATTTTCGGCAGTGGTGTTGGGTCCAAAACTGGAAAACCTCAGAATTGGATTATGCTTCAACAGAAAGATGCGCCCTAGGGAGGAGAGTTATTCCACCCCACTTTGCTGAAAATATATGGAGAGAGATCCACAAAATAGGAAGCCCTAGTTTCTGCAGCTGCACAGTGTCTTCTTCTCAGGTTAGCTCTGACTCCATGTTAGTTTTTCAACATTAATCTAGCATTATTAGGATCTTTAACTGAGAGAATAACAAGTACAGCAATCAAACACAAAAGACAATGAACACAGTGTTTTTCCTCAGGGAAACCATAAATGGATAAAACCCCGCAACTTCCTCAAAGATACAATCAACACCAAAATAGTAAAAGGCCAAAACAGTAAGTGATCTCTCGATAGTAGTAACCTTTTTCTTATCTAGCCCCAATGTCTTCTCCTTCCTCAACTATGTGCTACACTTGAGTGTGTTTGTGATGTGTACTAAATAGAGATCCCAGCTCTCTATTTATACCAATCCCAGTGTGACTAAAACCCTACTAGCGTCGACCTCTACTAGGAGAGTCTACTAACCCTAGTGCCCTAGAACCGCAGGGACTTTAACCCTCAGACAATCGGAGGCTTTCCCACAATGACTTGACATGGCTTGTTTACATTATTGATCCTCCTGATCGAAACATCAAGGCATGACAACATGACTCAATTAAATTATAGATACATCCCAGAATAAACATCAGGTTACAGTACATAAGATACATATATGAATACATTCTGAAGTTACAAATACATCAAAAAGATTCCCCTTCATCTAATTCCATTTCCTTCTGCTGTAAAACATTCTGTATAAAATCATGGTTAGATGTTGGTTGGTGATAAAGTTTAAGTCTGTGTCCATTTACTGCAAATGAAATTTGTGATCCATTAATTGTTTTAATTTCTACTGACCCATTGCCAAAAGATGTAACTAGTTCATATGGGCCCATCCAATGGGTAGTTAACTTTCCTTCAAAAAATTTAAATTGTGAGTCGAATAGTAGTGCCCAATCTCCAGTATTAAATTGCTTTTGCTTAATAAATTTATCATGCCATGGATTTCGTTGGAGCGCATCTTCTCTAATCTCATCTAACTCACTAATCTGTAATATCCTTTGTTTCTGTGCTTCATCCAAATCCATTCCTAATTGTGCTTCCATACGAAATTTTTAACTTGAAATTCAATAGGTAAAAGGACTTGTTTTCCATACACTCACTCATAGGGGGTATGTCTGGTAGTGTTTCTCCATGTTATCCTATAGGCCCATAAATCCTCTGGGAGTCTATCTGCCCAATCCTTATGATGTAAGTGAATGGTTTTGGTTAAAATGGATTCTAATAATTTATTGGTTGATTCTACCTGACCATTATCCTAAGCGTGATAAGGTGAATATTTGCAATGTCGGATGCCATATTTCGTAGTAAGTTCTTTCATTATATTAGAAGTAAATTGAGTACCTTTGTCGGTGAAAATTTCTCTAGGTACACCAAACTGGGTGAATATTTCTTCATATATAAAGTATACCACTGATTTCTCTATAGCCCTAATCAAAGCTTTAGCTTCTACTCATTTGGTGACATAGTCTGTGCAAACCAGGATATACTTATTTTTACGAGACATAGGAGAAATTGGTCCTACAAAATCAAGAGCCCATTTCTCAAAGGGTTCAATAATGACTTGGGGTTGTAGGGGCATCTGATCAGATGACGTAGGTCTACCCATTCTTTGGCAACTATCACATCCTTTGACATATTTGGCCGCATCCTTAAAAATTCTTGGCCAATAATGACCAGAATGTAATACTTTGTATGTTGTCCTCTTATCAGAAAAATGTCCTCCACATGGTCCATCATGGGATGCATGGAGGATGTTTGTCATTTCATCCTCCCACACACATCGTCAAATAATAAGATCCAGACCAGTGCATAAGAGATAATTATCAACACAAGAATAATTGGAATTCGAAACTATAATACAACACTTCTCATGTGGGGACAAATGCTTTGATATTCTCCTGGTTGCTAAATAATTGGAAATATCTACAAACCAAGGGGTTTGAACAGATACAGAAAATAGATGTTCATCAGGAAAAGTGTCGTCAACAGGTTTAGTACCATCTTCCTAACATTGGTAATTGGTTTATTCAATAGAAATATAATGCCAGAGTGATCGGTATGCACAAAAACTTCGTAACCTATAATGTAATGGCGAAATTTATTAATAGAATAAACTACTGCCAAAAATTCTTTTTCAGTAATAGTGTAATTTAGTTCGGCAAGAGTCAAATTCTTGCTAATAAAATAAATGGCATAAGTTGCATGTCCCTATTTTTGGCTGAGGACTCCTCCTATGGCTATATCAGAGGCATCAGTGGATATATGAAAAGGAAGGGACCAATTGGGACCCATGAGTATTGGTGCCACCGATAGTTAGCTTTTAGAATTTCAATAGCACTTTGACAAGATTTTTTCCACTGGAATTCTACATCCTTTTTAAGAAATTTAAACATTGGTGCAGCTATTTTAGTGAAATTTTCAATAAAGCGACGGCACTAGACTGCATGACCAATAAAGCTTCTTACCTCTTTTTGAGTTTTTGGAGAGGGAAGGCCAACAATTACTTTGATCTTAGCAGGATCTACCTTAATTCCTTGGGAGGAAACATGGTGTCCTAAAACTATACCTTCTGTTAGTAACATTTTACATTTTTCATGACTAAGTGATAAATTCATTTCTTAACATCGAATCAGTACCTTCTTGAGGTTGTTAAGAACTTCTTGACAGGTATTACCATAGGCTGTAAAATAATCTATGTACACCTCCACATAGTCATGTATAAGATCAGAAAAAATTCCTAAGACTACTCACTATAAAGTGGAAGGTGCATTACATAGGCCAAATGGAAAAAATCGATAAGTGTATGTTCCCCAAGGGCATGTAAAAGTGGTCTTGTCTTGATCTTTAGGTGCTATTAAAATCTGGTTGTAGCCACTATATCCGTCAAGAAAGGAAAAATACTATTTACCTAACAGGGTATCTAACACTTGATCAATAAAAGGTAAAGGAAAGTATTCTTTGAGTGTGGCTTTGTTTAGCTCCCTAAAATCAACATAAATGCGCCATTTCGCTATGACTTTCTTTCGGAATAATACTAAAGGAGACACCCATTTACTCTCAAAGATAGGATAGATGAAACCAGCAGTGAGGAGTTTTTGTAATTATTCTTTTACTATATCCTTTAGAGAATGATTCATCCTCCTCTACAGATTCCTTACAAGTGAAATGTTTGTATCCATATAAATATGGTGAATACAAGTGTTAGGGTGTATACCCTTCATATCGGTGTATTCCCATGCAAATGCTCCAGCTTGTTTTTTAAGAACTTTAAGCAGCTGTGCTTGTTGGTTTTCACTTAACCCTACGTTTATATGTAGAAATTTCTCAGGGCCAACCCCAAAAGGTATGTTATATGGTCTTGTATGCTCTTCAATCATGAAGACACAAGGTGTCTCCATAAACATTGAAAGAGCCATATTCTCTTGAAACTCGTCTCCAAAAATCTGATCGAATTGAGAAAAAGACTGAGGAAAATATGTACAAATTGTTGAAGAAACAAATTGGTTTAATACATTCTCAATGGTCTACTCCTGAAGTTCCTAGGAGAAATCACTAGGAAGGGAGAGGTCATCAAAGTCCCCATCCCCAAAAGAACAATTTAACCACCATGAATTTTCAGTTATTGGTTGTGTTGGAGGGTATAAAATAAGTCTTTGTGTAGACAACCCATTGGAAATAGTCATCTCTCCATCCCTACATCCTATAAAAGCATTTGTAGTAGTTATGGCATGGTATTCCTAAGATGATAGGATGCCCTTTAGAAGGATCTTTTGATTCTATGACCATAAAGTCAACAGGGTATTCCATGAGGCTATTGATACGATAATGTCATCCAGGACTCCAACAGGTTTTACTGTAGTACGGTCTGCTAGTTCTATGTTGGAAGAGGTAGGTCAAAGAAATTGTCCTAACTATAAAAATTCTAAAACTGTGATGGTCATCATGTTGATGGAGGATCCTAAATTGATTAATGTATTTTCTATGGTAGTGTTTTGTATAATTATAGTCACTATTGGGGCTCCTAGATTGGTATATTTTGCAATCTGGGATTGATCTGTCATACATTCAGACATCTCTCCTATAACATGAATTACGAGAGGGTCCTTTTGCTTCTTCCATGGGCATTTAATGCATAGTTTCTTTATTAATTTGTTGTAGATTGGTATGTCCTTGATAGCTTGTAATAGAGGAATTTTGACACGGATGTTCTTTAATTCATTCAAAATGTCATACTTCGGATGAACTACAGGTTTTTCTATCACTAGTATTTCTGGGAATGGAGGAACTCTTTGCTCCTGAATAGTTTATTGCAAAGGATGGGTGTGTACTAGTACCTTTAGAATGTTTAAATCCTCCAAAATGACATCATTCATGGGTTCATTTGAATCCTCTTCTTCTTCATTTGCTTCATGAATGATGACTGATGATCTGGGTTTATCATTCACAACTCTTCCAGATCATTATTGAATCTCATATACAGGTACAGTCAAAATAAGGTACGATGGAAGAGTTTGTGACTTAATGATGTTAAGAGCTTGAGTTGGTTTATTATTAGGGTTAGGTATCATTTGTGCAGGTAATAATTTTGGTCAAGGAGGATTTGTGTTCTAAAAGTGATGAGGTTGTTGTGTGATGAAAGGAACTAGAGGTATAAATCCAGGTGAAATTTGCTGGAAATTTGTTTGATGCTGAGGATAAGGATGATTAGGTGAAGGGATAAGTTGTGACTAAGAATATGGTTGTCATCTCGACCCTTGTCACAAATATTGATGCTACGAAAATTAAGGAGGGTACTGAGGTGGCCAATTCTGCCACCTTGAATTGTTCAATTGTTGAGGTGGTTGATATTGAGTATAATAGAGTGGAGGTGGTGGTGGAAAGTTATGATATGTTGGTTGGTCTCTAGGTTGCCAAGGAGGCCTCCTAGATGTTTCAGCTACATCCCCACTCTTATAGATGGCTTGCAACCTAGGAAAGGATTCTGTTGGATTCTCTTCTGTACATATCTAACATACAGAGATGTTATTTAATGGACATTCCCTTTGGGGATGTTTGGTCCTACATCTTGGACAAAAAATGATCATTGTTTCTCATTCTTCATCCTGCCTTTTCTTGGCTTGTAAAGCATCTAGTTAAGTACCCATTTCCCCTAAGATATCAGTCTTGAAATTATCCAATAGGTTTCCAAACTCCACTCTTGTAACTCCACCTAAACTAGGAATGTTTCCTCTTACATTTCTACTATGAGGCTCTCAAAAAATTTTCCCAACTTTCCCCCTACTTCTAGAATAATTTTTACACATCTCACCGATTTGTGAAAAGGTTTTATGATAAATATCACCAGCTGCCATGAGATTAAGACTTTCTAACAAGTCTTTGGAGATCCCTTTAAGGAAAAGTGTACGTACTGCATCTTCTCGGAGGTCATTATATTTTGATTTATGTAATGTATAAACAAACCTTTTGAGTAATCCTCCAGGCTCTCGTATTGAATTTGTTGTATCTTGAATATATCATGTCAAGATTCCTTAGTTTTGTAATACTCTTGATATTTTCACAAGAATGAGGTTCTCATATCATCCCAAGTCCTGATAGTGGATTCACCTAATCCCATGAACCATCTCAAAGCGGAATCTCTTAGTGTAGCAGGAAAGAGTTTTAGCTTGTGAGCATCTTGTAGATAATTATAGCTCCTACAAAGGATATCGAACTCAAACAAGAATATGTTCGGGTCCTCATTAATTTTTCCATAGAAAGTAGGTAAGGAGGAAGGAGGGATTTTTTTCATAGTTACATCCTGCATAGTGTCGAAAATAGAAAACCCGGAGGTAGCCTCAGTTCGATTTTCCCCTTCTCCTTCATAATTTCTAACTTCATCATGATATTTGTTCTCTCCCCAACTCTCCATATAGGCTGGATTTTTAACATAAATATACCTAGGAGGCTCCTTTCGAGGTGATAATGGGGCATCCCAATGTTCTTTTTCATGATAGATATTCCTCTAATCAACCATGTTTTTATTGAATCCTAGAGGGATAATAGGTTCTACCGTGGATGTTTCAATTTGTGAGATAGTTGGATGTACAGAGTTTCCAAAGAGATGTTTTACTTGGGCAGGATCAACAAAGTCAACAAAATTTGGATCTCCTACTAGTGAAAAAGTTGTATTATTTGTATTCAAGACTAGTGGAGGGTTGGAGGTTCCTAGTGGCTAATCCTCTTGAACTTCCTCAGGAATGAGGTCCTTAGGACCTCCTGCCAAGGTTTTTTCTCCTTCTATGGCTTCCCTGGTAAGATCTCCTAAGAGAGTCTCCTTAGGTTTCAGCGTAGAACTACTTCGTTCAGGCATATTTAGATACCTTTCTGCTGAGTTAGTGGTTTGGGTATTACGTCCCCTATAAAAGTTAGTAGGAATTTCAATAAGTTTTCGTATCTTAACAAATCTACCTTAAGGATCTGTAAGTCTGCTCATGAAAAAATTTAAACTAAAGAAAACCTATGCTACTACTATTGTTGGATTTGGGGGTGCCTCTTATAACAGATGCATAGGTTCTTACCTCTCATCTTACTGCTCCCCTTCCACCAGCCTATTACTAACCTTCATAAAGAATTATATCTATTTACCTTACATAACAACTCCTTGGAAACGATGCCAAAAAGTTGGGTGTTATAACGTCTAGATTAATTCATCTAATATTTAATTATCGACCGGGGTTGATAGGCTTAGAGTTTACACAAAATATATGCGAAGCTAGAGTGATTCCTATGGTGTCATGCAAATATTTTAACAAACAAAATATCGAAACATCTTTCAAAATGAAAAATCAAGTCAAACTCCTAAGAATTCAACTATTAAAGTAATTGAACCGGAACAAAATTTTAAACTAAATAATTGATCATTTATTTTATAAGTAAATAAATTTAGACTGAAAATGATACTATCAACAACTAACTTTTTAAATGGAAAACTAAGATGCAAAGAAGACCTAACTTATAAGCAAGTAGAAAACTTAATAGGAATATCTTTGAATTCTGTCCTACAAGTCTCTTTCAACAATCACAAAATGTAAAAGGAACAACCTACAAATTACTAATAAGAATAACACATCTAATGCTAAGTTTTACATGCAAACAAATAAATTAATCCAAAGGAATGAGCACAAAACAATACAACAGTAAAAAGGAATAAAAAATAAGCTTAAGAAACAAAACACTACATAACTTAAAACATGTAAGCATTTTCAACTTGAACTTTCCAGGAACATTTGAAATTGGAGGATCTTACTAGGATACATATAATCCCAGGGGAAAGCATTTTCAATTTGACGTACCAGAAGCATTCTCCCAGCGGAAATATAATCCCAGAGAAAAACCAGGAACATTGTGATAATAGGTCCTCCCAGAAGCATAGTTCATGTATAAGTTATAACCTATCAGGAAAGGAAGGTGATACAACAGTTAGTGCCCTTGAGCAGATGCTTTACAATCAGAGAGAGCTAGTACGAAAGTTTGTTTTAACTAGCGGGGAGGGATGCCCTAGCTTAGTTACCTAGCAGAGATTATTGCTTCACACTTAAGGTGAAAAGAGGTAGGGAAAATGATAAAACTTTGATAAATAATCTAAAACAACCTAATTTTAAATTTAATGTTAAATAGAATTATCATCTAACTATTACAATCAAAGCATACTTCAGATACTAAAGAAACAGAACTTCAAACAATTTCAAAACACATTAAAAACACTAAAAATGAAATGACGAGCTGAATGATAGACTAAACTGTAGGTCTGAAAGGGGTGACTGAATAAGAGTTTAAACAGGTTGTCCGAATGATAGTCTGCACAATTAAAATAACAGAAAAATAACCTAAATTATCTAATCTTCAGATGAATTTGTGCATATGTAAATCTAATTCATAAAGGTAGTAAATAAACCTACTTATTAATCAAATTTGACAATGAGATAAACTTAAACAAATTCATGAATCATAAAGAAATCATTAAGAAATAAACTGAAATTTAAATAAACTTATATGGAAAGTAAATAAATAGAAGTGATTTTATTTTAACTTGATAACAACAAACTAGTCTATCTACTTGCAAATAAACTGAATAGTAAAGCTGAAAATAAAATGGCTGAAAGAAAATTATGCGCGCAACTAGATATTTAATCTTAAGAAATAAAATAAAATTGCACGAAATAAATGAGATAAACATTTACAGCAATCTAATGAAAACAAACTAGACTAGCTACAACAGAAAGAAGAAAACAAAATGACACAAAATAATGAACCTCTGGTTGATGAGGGGCCCTCTCATCAATTAGGGGTGATGCCTGGCTAACGCTTACTTGAACGCAATCATAAACAGCAAAATGCTGAACTTATATTAAAAATAAGGAACAGACTTACAGTGCTCCTCTAAAAAACTGATTGTTTAACTAAAAAATGATCAACTCCTTAGCTCTACGCATGGAGGTATTTATATACAATGTTTAGAAGGATGAATAACCTGCAAAGACTAGATAACCTGCAAACAAATATACATATAAATTAATATATCAAATGCGCTTCAAACAATGTCAATTTTAATTAATAAAATCGTAAAATGATAATAATAAAAGGATTTTACACAAACCTTAAATACATTCATTCCTGGGGCTAAATATTGATCTGCGTGACATAAAATATGCAAAAAGATAACAAAACATATGTTTAAATGAGTAATCTAACTTGCAAAAATGATAACAAATCTGGGATCGACAACAACCAACATAAAGTTCCACACTATAGGGAGGATTGTGCCCCACATTTAGGGCTTAAAAATGAAAAAAGAAGGGCCTCACATTGATGCATTAGGGTCCTATGAGACTGCTGATGAAGAACCTCCTCTAAAAGAGAGAAAAAATGGTGTCACCTAGAGTTCCTCACTTCCACACTCTCATATTCAAGGAAATGGTGAAAAGGCAAGCAATTAATGTGTTTGTGGATGTAGGATCTAGCCATAATTTCATTGAGTCCTATTTGGTGGAAAGGATGAAGCTTCATACTGAGTAATTCAAAGCATGGATAATTTTATGGGTTATATTAAGGGGGGTACACAAATTCAGTGGGATATATTCTTATATGAAAAAAAAAATTCAGCGAAAATATATTAGTCCAATATTTACTAGAAAAAAATAAATCCAAAATGAAAAGCCTCATGTATATTAGTGAGGAAAATGGAAAAAGTTATTTTCTCCGTAGAAAACTCTCCCTCCAACCAATCTTTTGCTCCCAATTTTTAGAGAAAATCTAGTGAAATCACTCTTTGGGCCCCAATTTTTAATAACAGAGGTTGTCAAGGGTTATTTTTTCCTCCATTTTCCTTGTAATTTAGGCATATGGTTGCATTTGCTTGTATTTTTTTGTCAATTTCATGTGATACCTTCTTTTAACCCTTCATTTCTAATATTGGATGAAAAATCATGGGCTATTTTTTTCTATATAAAGGCTACAACGATTCATAGTTCACCCACATCAGATTGTGCTTGGAGGGTGAAGTTTCTGATTGATGTGATTCCACTTTCCATTCTTAGTTTTATCGACATTTTAATATTAGCATAACATCTCCATTGCTTAAAGATAAAGTCTTGAAGGGGAATGCCACACATGCTATTTATCAGAAAATACAAACTCACATCACACTTTTCATCCAATAATAAGATGGTATGCTTTTTATCAAACTTTTTATGCTTTTTATCCACAATTACAATAGATTATTATATCATAAATTTTCCTTTTATCATGGATTCTTTTTAAGTCTTGTTGAATATTAGGGCACTCTTGATTCCTAGGGATCATTCCTTGTTATTAGGGTTTTATTCTATCCTAGGAGTATTGGTTCTGTGAAAGCATTATAGAGATCAAAAGCTATGATTTATTTTATGCTTGTCATGTTTAAAGTATTGACTGACATTTATATGTTGTTAGTGGATGCTACTCTTGAAGGAGAGACACCATATGGTTTTTATATATGCAAAATGAATTTGACCCGGTTGCTTAAAATGTGCTTTTATTAGGATCTTTCTCTACAATTATTATTGGATCTAAGGTGCTAATGGGATTGTATATGTTCATATTTTATGTCTATTACTATTGATGTTTGGAATGTTTGTAATATAAATGAAGGAACACTTATTATAATGGTTGGGTTACATTGGAATGGTCATTATTTTGGCTGTCTTCTTGTAGAGTATTCCGAAGCATATTGATAGATTCTTTTATTTGTATTCAGAATTTTGTGACTAATAGATGTTTTTATTCGTATTGCAAAGTTCGTCAATTTTATTTATGACCTAAATCTGTTGGGTCCAGTGCTTGTTTTATGATATTTTGTTTTTTGTAAGGATCATTTAGAGGTAAAATGTTTTTTTTGGTTATTTGTTTTGATGTGTAATTGCTATCATCATCCATAAATGGATCTAATTATGTATGATAAATATATGATTTGGTTGGAACACGATACTTGATTTCCATCATGATTGTATATAATATGTATAGGGCATATTTGACTTGAGATGTATATGTTATACTATTTCATATCTAGTATTTTGCATTCAATGATGGTGCTAAAACAATTTTACCACATTTTGCATTCTTTCAAAAATTTCAAGGACACGGATACAAACACCTCATTAGTTTATTTGAGAAAAATCAGTCTTTAACAGAGTAGTTCTAATGATATGTGTGATGATGAATTAATGTGATTTCTATTCTTGTTGGTGTATGTTCTTATTTGTAATAACCGTTGCAAGTGTCTAACGAAATCTAAAAATTCTAAATCAAATGGTATAGTTCATATTTTGATTTCCAACAAAAGAAAGGAAAAAGTGGCATTCGTATTTATAAATAGATAAGCATGTTATTTTTTTCTTAAAGGGTAGCTTAAAAATGAGAGGTTTGGAAAATAAGCTAATTGGGAATTTCAGACACTATATTAAGGTTGTGGGTATTAATAATACTCCACGTGGTAATAATGGTTCGTGGGCAACATAATCACTCCATAGTGTAAAGTGTTCAATTCTATTAGTTTGTTGGTATGTAAAGATATGGGTCCCCACATGTTCATTGGAGCCATTAAGGGATGAGATAAAAAGTGAAGTCCCCATTTTCCCTGAATCTAGTTAGTGTAGTTGTATTTCACCAACACTTCCAGTTGTGAATGACCCAATACTACTTGTGCAATGTATAAATAAATCCATCTTCTCCTCATTCATGCATTTGTTCATTTCAGGGTCTAGGAGTTGATAGATTCTAGATATGGCATATTATCTTCTATTGCACTACCTTAGTAATCTACATAATCAAAAGTTGAGTCTTCCTAGCAAAATATTCACCAAGACATTACAAGATTTTATAATTTGATGAAAAATTTGCCAAGTTTTTACAATATTTTATAATTCAATGAAATATTCGCCAAGATTTTACAATATATTATAGTTTAGTGAAAGATTCACCAAGATTTTACAATATTTTATAGAATAATGAGATATTAGCCAAAAAATTATATATACATATTTTATTATTGATAAAATAGCCTTTAATTTTTCCTATGTATTAGGGAGATTCGCCCATTTGTTATACATATAAATTTTGGGGCGTTCTTAAAATTATCTATGATTCGAAAGATTCACTTTCATAATTCCAGGTAATCATTATGTAGAGTGCTCCAGATGGATTCCAACTACAAGTCACCATAAAAGATTATACTGTAACTGATATCTTTTATGTGGGAAATGTTGATGATACTAATATGGTGTTGGGATTACAATGGTTGTATTATATTTGGAGGCACATCAAATATTACCATGTCCCTGAGATGATGTTTCAAGATGTAGGTGGGAAAAAGGTAGTGTTGAGAGGATTCAACACTTACCCAAAATAAGTGATCAATGCGCATAGTATGAGGTATTTATTGAGACATAGAGGCATTGAATGGGTTGTTGAGTGATTGGTCTATACCAAAGGAGTTTATTTAGAGTTAACACAATACCTAGAAGATATTCAAAAGTTGCTTTGAAATCATAAGGGGGTGTTTGGAGACCTTCCAAATGGGAGTCCACCTGATGGGGGAGTGGATCATAGAATAGAGTTGGAGATAGGTACATCCCTTATCTAGGTGGATCCTTATAAACATCCAAAAATATTCAAGTATTACATTGAAAGAGATATAAAATAAATCCTTGAATTGGGATTCATAAGACCAACTTCAATCCCTTTTCCTCCTATGTAGTATTGGTGAAGAAAAAACATGGGACCATGTGAATGTGTATAGATTAGCGATATATCAGCAAAAAATAAAAAATAAAAATTGATATAATATCCATAGAGTCGATTGATGAGTTACATGGAACTAATTATTTTTCCAAGATTGACCTCCGTTATGGTTCCCATCAAATCATGATGAGAGAAGAAGACATTCAAAAAAAAATTTGATGTCACTATCGGCACTTTGAATTCATGGTCATGCATTTTGGCTTGACTAATGCACCTACAACATTCCAGTCATGCATGAATATCGTGTTAAACAAACAACTTTGTAATTGTGTCATTGTTTTCTTTGATGATATGTTGATATATAGTAGGAGTTGGGAGGAGAATTTGCACATTATGCATGTTGTACTAACAATATTTGTATATGAATCCTTCTTTGCTAAGTTTTCTAAGTGTGAGTTTGGAATGACTAAGATCCTTTATATTAGTTATTTGATTGGAAAAGAAGGAGTGAAAGTGCACATGGGAAAAATTATTTCTATATTGGATTGGCCAAGATCTAAGAATCTCACTGAGTTGAGGGGATTCATTGGATTATGCACTTAATACCGAAAGTTTGTGAAAGGGTTCTCCAAACTTTAATCTCCATTAATAGATCTAAGAAACAAAGGAGATTTCAACTAGCCGGAAGAAGTAGAGAATAAACTTAAAAGAATGAAGGAGGTAATGAGTAGTTTCCATGTTCTTTCACTTCCTGATTTTTCTTAACCCTTTGTTCTTGAAAGTGATGCCTTAGGAAATGGGATTGGAGATCTATTGATGAAAAATAATCATTCCATAGCATATTAATGTTGGAATTTGCATCCTCATGATAGGCTATATTCATTTTGTGAAAAATTGATTCTAGCCATCTTCCATGCACTAGTCAAGTTCAGAGAGTATCTTGTGGGAAGTAATTTCATCATCAAAACTGGCCACAGTAGCTTGATACACTTCCTATCACAAAAGGAGTTGAATGACAATAAATAGAAATGTGTGAGTAAGATCCAAGAATTGGACTCTGACATTGAGTATAAGAAGGGTAAGATGAATGTTGTAGCTGATGCTCTCTCTAGAAAACTCATACTTGCTTTGATGAAGTTTCATGATGATTGTAAAACACAGTTAGGAGTTGAGTATACAAAGAATAATTTTGATTGTGATTTGTTTGATGGAATAATTGATGATGATTCTTCTAATATCCTTAATTATGTCATCTATCATAAGGATATAAGTTTTCTAGTTCTAGAAGCATCATTAATGAAGAATATCCTAGAGGCTTCCCATGATGTGCCCCTAGTTGGACATCCATGATTTGCAAAGGCATATAGGAAGGTGAGGGAAAGGTTCCCTTGGAAGGGACAAAAGAAATAAGTAATGGAGTATGTCAGAGCATGTGTATCATCTATTATACACATTTCTCGTCATCATCATATACTGAGAAAAAAAAGTCAGAACTTTCCTCCATTCCCCAAGTTATAAAGTTGAAATTTGACTTGGACCAATGTTTTCAAGCCTTTGTCCACCATCACACTTTTGTTGTGAAAAAGGTGTGTTACCTCAGTATTTAAAACCTATTTTCTATGCACAAAAAGCGATGCCACTTCCAAATTCCTTTGTATAATGAGCGGCAACCTATAGGTAATGCTCTGTCATAGTTTACAAATAGGAGTTGCCAAGTTTAAAAGCTAAAAAGAGAAGTTTTACAACAAAGGTTTGTTACCTCAGTATTTAACACCTATTTTCCATGCACAAAAAGTGATGCCACTTCCAAATTCCTTTGTACAATGAGTGGAAACCTATAGGTAATGCTTTGTAATAGTTTACAAATAGTAGTTGCCAAGTTTAAAAGCTAAAAAGAGAAGTTTCACGAAGCTTCTTGAACCTTAGCTTCGTGGAAACCCCATCCCTAGACTCTTGGACCTCCTGGACTCGACATCCCTCCTTGTAGGATCTCTCCTCCACCTCATCTATAATAATATAAACTATTGCTATCCTCCCATTGCTATAAATCTTGGCTCATACCCCATGGTTAAAGGGAGGAAGATTATGCTACAACACCAAAATTATAGCCAAATATAGCCAAGGAGAGTAGGAACTAGGTGGACAAGTTGAAGCTTTGGAGGAAATAATTTGTATGAGAAGAGACTTCTAAACACTCAGTATTTTGGTTGTAATCTCTCTCTTATTTTATTAATGCAATGAAAGTTCCTTTCCAATGAAATATATTTTGCATTGATCACTTATTTTATTATTGAATTCCTTAGGAATCAATATAGGGTTATACATCGTACTTGGTACTTTTAATCTTGTGTGCTTTTGTGGTGTGCTTCTTGCAAGTAAAACTATGGATATCTAGCAATCTAGAAGGTTGGTACATTACATTGTGTGACAGGTGAAATATACATTCCAAGCATCTATCAATATTAGGGGAAATATTTCTCATTGTTGTAACTAATGTATTCTAGTTGTAAGGACTTCAAGTTACGGAAACAACTTATGTCCGTAGAAGGTGTGAATTTCCAGCAACAAATCTACTAACCATACTAGCGACAGTGTCTAGAAATTCTGTTTTTTATTGATTCTAAGTTATTTTCCTTTGTTTCAAACTTTGATTTCTCTATTCATCAGATCTACTATTTGTGTTGATGTAATTGTAACTTCGGAATGTATTCACTTATATTTCTTATGTATTGTACCCTAATTTTTATTCCAGGAAGTGTTTGTAATGTAATTGAGTCATGTTATGCCCCGATGTTATGATCGAGAGTTTCTATAATGTAAACAAGTCATGTCAAGTCATTGTGGGTAACCGTCCTATTGGTCAAGGGTTAAAGTCCCCGCAGTTGTGGGGGCCTAGGGTTATTAGACTATCCTAGAGAATTTGACCCTAGGTGAGTCATTGTAATTTAGGCAATAGTCCCCACCGTTGTGTTAAGGATAACCCTCCTTGTTGGTCGAAGGAGGCAAAGTCCCCACAAGTTATGGGGCACCAACGTTATTAGACACTCCTAGAGATGTCGGCTCTAGTAAGTAATTGTTAAGTGAGGACAACATGTTGAAGTGGGATTCAAGTGAATGAAAGAATATAAATAGAGAGTGATCCTCTCTATTTATCACACACACACTCACTCACTAGGGTGCATGAGTGAGAGATAAGACACTGGGATCAGAGAGAGAGACTATTGTTGTTGGGAGATCATCTTTATGTTTTCAGGTTTTACTTTTGGTGCTGATTCTATCTCTGAGGAAGTTTCGGGGTTTTCTCCTTTATGGTTTCCTCGAGGAAAATTCTTTGTGTCTCTTGTATTTTTTCTTTTATTGTTGTGCATTTTATTCTCTCAGTTAAAGATCCTAAGATCATAGTGCTAGATTGAATGATAAAAATCTAACATGGTATCAGAGCTAACCTGAGAAGAAGACATTGTGCAGCTATAGAAGCTAGGGATTATTACTTTTTGGGTCTCTCTCCACAATCCATCAGTAAAAGTATGCTAGGATGACTCTCCATTGAAGGACGCATCTTTCTGTCGAAGCAGAATTCAATTCTGAGCATTTTCAGTTTTTGGTGCAGGAAATTAGGGCTTCTTACAGAAGAGGAATTTTTGAGTGAACCTGGCATAGGATTTCTCTCCTCATCAAAGTCAAAGTTTAGAGACCTAGGTTGATATTTTTGGTTGTGTGAAAATCTGGGAAAGTCAAACCCTAATTTGACCCCAAGCTATAAAAACACTAAAATACTAAAACTGGTCAGTTTTGGTACATTATCTATATATTGGGATTGGAGAAGGATTAGGAGCTAAAAATTTCACAGGCTGATGCTAAAATCCTGATTTACACTGTGTCCAAACTTCAGCCTCAGATTCTCTATATTCTGGGCGATATGATCCCTCCAAGTTAGGGTTCGAGCCTGTGCGAGGATTCATCCCTAAACAGGACACCTAGGGAGAATTGTTGTATATTGGGATAAAAATGTCGAAATGAAATTTATGAAAATGTTCCAGAAAGGGTACAGAATGTAATGTCTGGGGTCCAACTTTTAGACCCATAAGATGAAATAGTGACACATGTCAGTCCGTACAACTTTGTTGTTCTGAAGAGTCTTGTAACAGGTCACTTTGGGAAAACGATCATACGTCCCAATTGGTGAAACCAATTCTAATGAAACCTATGTTGTTGAAATAGGGACAGGTGCAGATACCTCAGTGAAAATTTTTAGACATATAAGAGTAGTACTTTCATAGATACCACAGAAACAGTAACAGGCATTTCTGCAGAAGAAATTGGAAAACTAGGGCTTCCTGTTTCGGGAGCTTCCCTCCACTGTTTTCAGAAAAGGAGTACATTGGATAGATCAACTTGAAGAGATCTATCTTTATATCCAATCAGATCTGAAAGATTCCAAGTTTTGGAAATTAGGGTTTCTCTGACAAACCCTAGATCAGCCAGCTCCGAAACAAGGACATACACCTCAAATCGGTAAGATCTAATCTTTTGCTATGTTCATTTGAGGTTCTCATTTCAAATTGATCTATCACATCAGCTTAATGATAAGCTTGTTTAAGTTGAAAACTTCCAAGCATGGAGGTATATGATCTCTCTGAAGAAAATGAATTGGACACCTACATAAGTAGAGAGGTTCCAGTTATAGAGGGAGATGAGGCTAGAAGCCTTACACAAGAAGAACTTGGTCAAGGCCAAGAAGATCATTGTTGATTCAATCATGGATCAACTTGTATCACAAGTGTCTTACCTAAAGAAATCGAAGATGTTTGATTCCTTGACCAAGCTATTTGAAGGGAAGAACATAAATGAGAATATGACCTTAAGAAACAAGTTGAAGAATGTGAAGATCCAGAATGCAAAGACTATATAGTCATACTTTAAAAGGGTCTCTCAAATCAAAGAACAACTTGTAATAGTAGAAGAAGAAGTGGAGAATGCAGAAGTGGTGATAGCCATCTTGAATGGCCTCCCATGATAATGGGATTCATTCATTTGAGGAATATGTGCCAAAATGAAGTAATTACTTTCAGCGGACTCTGAGAAGAAGCTCAACTAATAATAAGAGAAGAGAAGATGGGAGCAACTAAAGATCAAGCTCTCACCATCAAAAAGAATATACCTCAAGTGATGAGGAATATGAAGAACTCAACTCTTGAAGAATCTCTTATCCATATTAGCATTTGGATAAGAAACGATGCTATTATGAATGAAGAAGATGATGAAGCTGAAGGAGTCTACCCACGAAACAAATAAAGATAACTTTTTAATTGTCATTTCATGATATTGTTTTGTTATGCATTTGTTTATATTCAGTTGATGTATTATGCATGATAGAATGTTTACATTAATGACAGTATACTGCTAATATGCATGTGATGGGTAAGTATCTCATGGTGCTATACAACTCTCCATTGCTACTTATCTAGAATGAAATCTCTTTGCTGACATATTGGATTAGTGGACAATCTCAATGTCGTCCTGGTAGAGATGGAAGGCATCTAGAAAGTTTCTGTGAGATATGGATGAATGTTGTATTGGCTAAAAGTAGTTGCATTGTCATATATTTATGCATAAGAACTTGCCAATATGAATATTCCTTATGAAATGTTTCTAACCATACAACTAATGCATTTGACTTGTAGGAAAGATCGTGTAAAATCACCTACAAGCAAAGAAGGATGAGACATGTTCCGAAGAACAAGTAATGATAGTTCAAGATGAAAAATAATATGATGAATGCAGCGACATCATTGATGCAGAATATTCCAAGAAGAAAGGGAATACCAGTTCAAGAAGAATGATGTCTAGGATGCAGTATCGATACATGAAGTGAAGTTCGTAGTTCCATCATGCAGTAGATGGAAACATCATGGGATACAAGGCAAGACTTGTAGCACGAGGGTTCTCAAGGAAAGAAGGAATAGACTACGAAGAGACATTTGCATCCAATGGGAGTTGAGGCACATGACAGGCAGAATCATGTGTGCAAATTAAATAAATCCTTGTACGAGCTCAAAAGACACCCATGGGATAACACATATATGAAGAGCTTGATGAAGATCTTAACCTTTGCTACAGGTTGAAGATGAAATCCTATAGAGGATGACAAGCTCACAAATGGGTGCAATAATGCTTTCAAAGATAGAGGATCTTGGTATCCAGTGACCCTATATGGATACATATAATATTAGTAGCAGAGGAAGCTACTTGTCACTCCAGTACAGAATGTTTCATTACATAGAGTACGAAAGACAGAGGGAGTATGATGCTTCAGAGGGAATGACTGCAGAAGATCCTGAGCTTCGAAATGGTATGATAGGATGGAAATATTATTGATGGCTCTAGGATTTACTGAGAGTAAAGTGGATTCCAACCTTTGCTTCAAGGTTGAAGGCAGAAGATCAGTGATGCTCTTGTTATGTGTCGATGCACTATTTTCTTGGCATGGAGGTGTGGCAGAATGTGGATGGAATATTCCTTGATGAGGGAAGTATGCAGTAGAGATCCTAAAGAGGTTTAGGATGATGGACTGTAAGGCCATGGCCACACCTATGGCTTCGAACATGAAGCTATTGAGTGATGCTTCATCAGAAGCGGTTGATGCTACGATGTATCGTCATATGATTGGGTTCTTGATGTACCTGATAAATATGAGACTAGATATTTGCTTTGTTGTGTACACATTGAGACATGTTCACTTGATTGTTGCAAAGCATATTCTGAGGTACCTGAGGGGTACAGTTGATTATGGGCTCAAGTATGAGGTGAATTAGAAGATTAAACTAGAGGGTTATGTTGATTCATATTAGGTAGGTAGTGCCATTGATAGGAAGAGCACTTCAGGGTGTTGCTTCAGTATGCGATCAGGTGTGATCTCTTGGTTTAGCAGGAAGCAATAATGTGTGGCACTGAGTACAGCTGAAGAAGAGTATGTCACAGCTTGTTTAGCTAGTTGTGAGGATGTATGGCTAAGGAAGCTACTGTCTGATTTATTTGATCTCCAGTTGGATGCTACTTGTATATATATTGTGACAACCAGAGTTCTGTGAAGTTGTCGGAGAACTCGGTGTTCCATGACAAGTTGAAGCATATCGAGATCAAGTATCACTATATCAGGGATATGGTGTACAGGGGAGCAGTGAAGCTCCTGTATGTTGTGATGGATGAACAGATAGATGATGTGTTGATGAAACCATTAGCCAGAGTGAAGTTTGAGTACTTCAGGGAGAAGCTTGGTGTTCTCGAGATCGAGGTTCCTTCCAAGGGGAAGTGATGAGTCCATGAGCTATTTTGACATGGTGAGAGGATTGGTTCCTTCCATGGTCATATGCAAGGGCTGAACCATTCTGTCATGGTGAGAGGATTGGTTCCTTCCATGTTAGATATGAGTGCTGAGCCATTCTGATATGACTATAGGATTGGTTCCTACATGATCAGATATAAGGGTTGTTGCCATTCTTTGAATGGAGGTGCTTGGTCAGTTACCAGGAATACTCGGTCTAGGAATGAGGGCCTTTCTGATACAAGTGTAAGATGTAGTCTTTCATGATTAGATGTGAGCGCATGGTCATTCTGATGTGATTGAGGGATTGGTTCCCACTTGATAAAATATAAGGGTTGATGCCATTCTCTAGGAGAATGGAGGTACATGGTCAATTACCAGGAAAGCTCAGTCTGGGACTGAGGACCACTCTGATGTGACTGTGAGATGTGTTCTCACATGATCAGATATGAGTGTTGGGCCATTCTCATGAGTAGGTTAGATGTAAGGGCTGAGCCATTCTCATGAGTAGGGCAGATGTAAGGGCTGGTCCATTCTGACGAGTAGGTCAGATGTAAGGGTTGGGCCATTCTGACGAGTAGGCCATATGTAAGGGATGGGCCATTCTAACATGATGAGAGGATGAGGTTCCTTCCATGGTAAAATGTAAGGGCTGGGCCATTTTGACATGGTGATGGGATTAAGTTCCTCTCATTGTCAGATGTGAGTGCTAGGTGTGCCTTTTTTACGAGTCAAGGTCAGATGTAAGTGTTGGATGGGCCATTCTGACTTAGGGTCAGATATAAGCACTGAGGAAGACCTACATAGAGGTTAGGCCTACATCTAGCATGAAAAAGGGTTGGCTCTATAGAACTTTTTGTGACAAGAAGAATCATAAGATAGCACCTATGATGATCCAGTGATGATGATCCAGTAGATCTAGCAGTGATGATGATCTAGATCAAGTGATGATCCAGATTTAGTGATGATGATCTAGATCCAGTGATGATGATACAGATCAAGTTATGATCTAGATCCAGTGATGATGATCCAGATCCAGTGATGATTTAGATCCAGTGATGATGATCCAGATCGAGTGATGATATAGATCCAATGATGATGATCCAGATTGAGTGATGATCTAGATCCGGATAAATATGACTTGAAGATGAAGATGAATTGCAGATGAGGATGACTTGAAGATGATTATGACTTGAAGATGATGAGGACTCAAGGATGATCCGGATGATATAGAGAAGAAGACTTGTTCTGATAAATTGTGTCGAGAGAATACCTTCCTAGTTAAGAGGGAGTGTTGATGTAATTGTAACTTCAGAATGTATTTGTTGTATAGGATAATTCACCTAATAACCTAGGTCTGGGGGGTTACCAACATACTCATTACTTGCAGACAGTTTGACTCTAAAAGCACAAAATAGGAAATAGGAAAGTAGAAGGACTTACTTGTATTAAACGAAGGCTGATCCTTGCTATCTTCTTCCTCTCTTATCCACTTCCAAAGTCTCCAGGATAGTTCCTCTTTCACCTGTTAATAAACACTCTTCCAGATACAAGATGATTCATATATATAGATGTAGGTTAGGCAAATCATATATTATATTGAAATGTAAACATTTACCAATCTACAAGATATGAAACACATATGGAAGAAGCGATATCTTTATTAACAATAATAGAAAGAGTTTAGGTTACAACCCAATGTCTGAACAAGGGCTCCTCTGTCACCAAAGGACTTTGAGTTTCTCTGCTCCAAAGATTTCTGTAGACAATCCACCAGCATAAATTTGCTCTCCAAGTATGATTTTTCAACACCCTCCCCAAGGCCTCTATTTATATGGATGAAATGAGGCAGTTCTCGAACGTTAGGGAGGTTGTGGCAGTTAAGAGGATTAAGTTAAATGAGTAAACTAATCTTCCATTAGCGCGTGGTTTTATGTTTTAATGTTGAGGAAACCATTCGCGGGTCTGTAGTAGAGCAACCCGCGAATGATTCGTGACTATATAGAATAGCAACCCACGAATACAAGGATTCGTGGCTTGCTGTATAGGAGACTCACGAATGATGCGCGAGTTGTCAATATAGAGAGTCGCGAATACAAATCAACATGGAAAAATGGCAAAGTAACCAGCTGGGTATATAGGGAATGTACTTCATCATAAGCCAAGGTATAGTGAATATGGGAAACCTCAATCCATAAGTCTCCTTTTGTGTGCCGACATGAGGGATATCAGCACTCGGATGGAGAGGTTCCATTCAGGTGTATAACAGATGCCCCCTAATGTGTGAGGTCAGAGGGGAATGATGGCCGAAATACATTATAATATTTAACTCAGGAAAAACTCAGAAATCCAGTGGAGCAGAAGGAGTACCTGAAACAAATACATAGTAATGTCATATACAAAGTTACATCTGAGGATGCTATGTTCAATTTACTGGAACACTAGCTCCTTTACAATATTTGAGTACATCATATGATACAGGTAAAAACCACGTATTTACAAAGGTGGATCAAAGCCACAATATAATAATGATGAGTCTTCAAAGATCTAGAAGCTGGATATAGAAATGGAACATAGTCTTGCGCAACTTAGTTCATGAGTGAGGAACTAAGGTCTTCATAAAAGATCCCAAAGAACCAGTACAATCCAAGCCATGTGAATAAGGGTAAGCTGAAGTCGAACATGGAAAGGATTCAACAGTTTGTCAACCAATAGATGATAATTGACAACTGAAGCAAAGGAGTTCACCAATGATGAAAGTGAATCCAGAGGTACCATCGTCAAAACTCTAGGTCTTCGTCATCAGGAGGTACTAAAACGGAACCATACTATGATAGGGAAGGCAATAGATCCT
Source organism: Pseudotsuga menziesii (assembly GCA_001517045.1). Taxonomy (NCBI): domain Eukaryota; kingdom Viridiplantae; phylum Streptophyta; class Pinopsida; order Pinales; family Pinaceae; genus Pseudotsuga; species Pseudotsuga menziesii. Next base: position 169,072 of record LPNX010154423.1, read on the forward strand.
CCAACAGATCACAATATCAGTGACTAGTAACTGGGCAAAAGAAGGGAGACACAAGTAAATGGATAACATACATAACAATGATAGGATCAGGTGATAGATCAGACATTAGGTATAATCCTTGAATAGTGAGCACGACACAGAGATGACCCAAGGCAGCATACAATGGATAGATAGAACAACTAGACTTATCTGTCATGTAGGAGACATGAGCAGATTCCCCAGGTATAATGGACAAGAGGAGGAGTCAAAAACTCAAAGTGATAGCTGAACACAAGTGTATACTGGAACATGGATATCGAAAGGCAAAGAGTGCTATGTTCAAGGATGACATGCTGCCATTACTGAAAACAAGAGAAAACTTCTTCCTTACCTTCCCTGTTAAGTTTTAACGAGTCCAGGAAAGCCAACTCGGTTCCCTCTTCATTTTTTAACAAGCTTGAAGAGATGGGAAAATAATGCTTGATACACTGATCCGTGGATTTAATGAGCCCGAACTAGTACATGCTCATGCAGTATTTTCACATTTAGAGAGTCTGAAAATGCCAAAGAAGACTCCAGGGGGGTCCTTTTTCGTCCAATTTAGTCTCTTGAGGCCGAAAAAGTATAAAACAAACCACAAAAGAACTCTCTTAACTTCCGAAGAAGAAAAGGTGAACCTTTTTCGTACTTAGTTGAGAAGGTCCGAAAAAGGTTAAATTACCACCTACCCAATGCTCCTTCCATAACAGCATAAAATAGCTTGAGTTTTACGAATGTGAAGGAAAGCAAGATCACTCGGAAAGATCCATTTGGTTATGAGAAATGGGGATTACAACAATAAACTCGACGCTTTGTTCTTGAGTGTTTAACGAGCATGACAAAGACACAAAGTACACTTGGAATCTTTTTCATGTTTGGGTCCAGAGCACGAAAAAGAGAAAACTAAGCTCAAACCAGGTGTTCCTTTTCCGTAAATTTAGTCCGTCAGGTTCGGAAAAGTGATAAACCTATACCTGAGAATACTCTTCTCAATTCCGAAGAAAAGAGAGTGATCCTTTCTCGTATTATTACGCATGGCCCAAGAAAGAGATAACCTACCACCAATGCGGATGCCCGTTCACATATTCTTAACAAGCTTGAACGGACGAGATAACTCGGCAGTCAAGTCTGTTTTGAAGGAGTTAGACATGGGCCTAAAGAAACTCCATAAGGGCGAGGAGTCCTATAAAGGGATATCTTGTAAAGAGAGATTCATAAGAAGCTCTATTTGGCGTGAAAAATAGTTATGAGGAAACCCCTGGGCCTGAAACAGTGACGGATATGAGTATCAAAGGATGGAAATGGCATATAAGAATGATACTCATGAAAAGGGATCCTAGCCATGGAAGAACAATGGTAGAGACAAGGGACTAATGGCTTAAAATACCATAGTCCGTGGAAAAAATGTTGAGTACTAAGGTTAATGTGGAGTGATAAGATGCCAACAAGTGTTGGAAAAAACCACCCTATAGAAGCATCAACACTTTGTAAAAGTAGGTAAACCTGTTCCAAGGCACAAAAGGGGTAATATTAATCAATTAACATTTCAAACTATAGAGAAAGACCCACTTTACGAAATATTTTTTCTATTAATAGTTTGAAAATCAAATCATTTCTTACCATTTGCACTTTTTGAGCCAAAAAAGGAAAGTTTACCCTCTATATTTGATTACTTGCCGTGGACAATTGGACCGTCGAAATTCAGATCCGTCAGCTTCAGGTAACTCTACACCCTGAGCTCTTCATTTTCATCCAAACAAATTTTAAAATTGATGGTCAATTCAGTTTATTTCATCAACATAAAAAATGATAAAATGTATTCGCGGGTTGCTACGCATGAAAGCCGTGAATACGTGTTTCATGCGCGAGTTGCTACATAGGAAAGTCGTGAATGACTCGCGACTTGTCCTAATGGACAGTCGCACATGCTGCGCAAAAGATAAAAGCATTAAAAATGGTCAAAATTTTTAAATTTTTATGGTGAAATACTGAATTGAAGTATGTTTATTTGTCAGGGAAAACATGGTGTTGGAGTGGAGGGAGAGGGAACATGAGATGATGGACCAAGCGGCTCTCCAAAGCCCACCTACCATCCAAGCATTACGAAATAGTGGGCTGCTCAAGTTCTTTTGCACATCACCTATGCGGGCCAATGTCCACATATTAGAGTTCTTAGTCCATTACTGGGACCATGACCTGGGGATGTTCAATATCCAGGGTGAGACTTTGGAGCTTACCACGCAAGACATCTATTTCATAACCGGGTTATCACATCGGGGAGCACCGGTGAACCTGGAGGGCACTGGCAGGGGTGGGGACCCCTTGAGTGTCCAGAACTATGTCGATGTATTCTGCAGGCCGGGTACTCAAAAGAAAGGCAGCAACGTTCTCATAGCAGATATTCAGGATCTCACATTACAGGTATTGGCCAGTACTATAGTGAGACTTTCAGGGTCGACAGGATTACACATGGCCACCAAGACTCAGATGAGAGTGGCAGTGGACAGCTTTAGAGGCACACTCTTTGATTGGTGTACAGGGATTTCCCCCATCATGAGGAGGCAATTATCCGACTGTAGGAGGGGGAGACGGAAGAACTTTGGCTATGCTAGTATATTGGTAGCGTTCTTCTTTGAGAGGGTACCAGCTATGAGCCCTATGATACCCTTACAGGTCCGTCATCCACGGCAGCCGAGGCTGAGCCGGTGAGGAGATATCTTCCTCCGTCAAGGAGGAGGAGATGTAGTACAGAGCATGTATGACGATGATTTCTATTCATGGTGGGAACGGCAGGTGCCGGCGTTGGAGTAGTTTCCATACGCCGGGATAGATTTCCAAGGTGATCCCGACCTAGTCCTCCCTCCAGGAGGAGCATGGGGAGAGACGGGTAAGTCATTTTTTATTTTTTATCATTATCAAATTTTTATGGATTTTCAAATGATAGGATATATACATATGCACAAGTCTAATCCTACTCATGTGTCAAAATGCAGATATTGGACCGGTCCGCCCTGTAGGGCACCCATGTACCTTCGTACGTCCTGTTGTAGGGGGAGACCCAGAATTGATCACGGTACTCGAGGTGAAGCTAGGCAGGCTGACCGAGCGAGTACCTATGATACGGATAGAGCATCTCCCTGTAGCTATGCAGGAGTCTGTAGTTGGGGTTCCACCGGCCTGGTTACGTCTTTTCAGATGGGTAGCCAGAGCAGTATGTGTATATAGAGATGCAGTGGAGGCTGTCGAGGCCGAGGAGGCTGAGGAAGCCAGTGGGCACAGAGATCACGGGGACCAAGGAGGTCCCAATGGCCATGGCGGGTAGTCTTAGTGCTAGGGAATTTTGATGGATGTTGATCCACTTTTTGTATATTTTGTACATGATGGGATCTACGGATCAGACTTGACCTATCCTATGTATGAACAGATATTTACATATATATATATATATTTGGTTTTGGTTGTCAGCTTATTTACAAATGTTTTTTATGTATTTGCTGTATATTTTATGGAATGTGTGTGAGATGCCAGTCCAAATATAGTTAGCATATGCATCAGTTAATGAATTTTGGTTTCGTGGAATGTGATTAAAAGTAATAACTTCAAAATGTCTTTTCAGTAAACGTATTTGCATAAACTGACGTAACAATGTAGGATTACGCACCTGGTAAGCTCGATTGAGCTGGGAAACCACCAACTGAGAATCCAAACGGACTTCAAGCTGGGTGATGCCTCGTGACAAGGCATCCCATAGGAGCTCAATGACAGCCCTATACTCAGCAACATTATTGGAAGCAGGACCTAGACAAGCGCCACCCGCGGCAACAAGCTGTCCTGAGGGGGAGTAGATAACCCATGCTACTGAAGCCAGGTTACAAGTGTGACGGCTGGCGCCATCAGCAAAACCTACATACATCTCGGAAGACATCTGCAACAACCAGTAGATAGTATAAAAAACGAAACTGACAACCTAATGTACATAAAAATACATACATTAATATACAAGAAAAAGTGCTAAGCTTAGGCGTAGTACTTCTTCAGGTAGAGCCCATTTCTAGGCTCAGGCAGCTTATTCCCATCATAATCCACTAATTCATATGCGCCTTTACTCAAAACTTTAGACACAACATAGGGTCCCAACCACATAGCCTTGAATTTTCCTGCCCCCAGAGGCTCCTTATCTTGGTCCCAGAGCAAGACAAGTTCCCCCTCAAAGAAAACCTGAGGTTTGACCGTTTTATCATATTGATATTTAACCCTATTCTTATGAGCCTGATTTGCAGTCAACGCATCTCGACGTTGTTCATCAAGGTGTTCTAAATGGAGCAATCGTTCTTCAAGCTCAGTTGTGTCAGGTAGCACATGAATAGCTATCTGCAAGGATGGTATTTCACATTCAATCGGCGTAATAGCTTCCACCCCGTGAACGAGTTGGAAGGGGGAAAAACCCGTAGCAGTTTTGACATTGGTTCGATAAGCCCAAAGAGTAGGATATAACATGATGTGCCAATTTGAACGGGATGCATCAATAGTACGTTTAAGTATAGTTTTTAAAGTTTTTTTTACAGCCTCAACTTGACCATTTGCTTGCGGATAATAAGGAGAAGAATGTTCTTGCCGAAATCTGAGCATGGTGGTCAGCTCTGTCATCATGTGATTTTGGAAATGACTGCCATGGTCAGTGAAAATCACTTTGGGAATACCAAACCTAGCAATAATCTGATTAAACACGAAGTAAGCTGCCGTTTCCCCATTGTCTTTGAAAGTAGGCATTGCCTCTGCCCATTTTGTGAAATAGTCGACAGCGACAATGATGTATTTGTGCCCCCCAACCGAGGCTGGGTTGCATGTCATATAATCGATCCCCCACTTCATTAAGGGGCCTACCGAGACGACGGGAAACAAGGGAGCAGGATGTGACCACATTTTTCTGGTGTACAGCTGACATGGATGACAGTGTTTTACAGCTTCCACACAATCTTTAAAGATGGTGGGCCAGAAATACCCGACACGTAATATCTTATGGGCCGTTGCTAACCCAGATAAATGACCCCCACACGCTCCGCTATGGGAATCATTTAGGACAATCTCCGCTTCCTCATGAGTAAGGCAGCGACGCAAGACAGAATCTACCCCTCGTCGATATAATGTATCTCCTATTATGAGGTAGTTTTTAGCATGAAGACGTAACTTGCGTCGGTCTTCCCTAGAGTAAGCGGTAGGATACTTCAAAGTCTGGAGATATATGAGAATATCTCCGTACCAAGGATCAGAGGTTGATATAAGGAAGACGTGCTCATCTGGGAATGATTCATCTTGAACCACTACATCTTCTTCCGTAGGGAATTCTGCTATAAGCTCGGCAAAAACTAAGGACTTTTTGGATTTAGCGGATTGGAAAACCAAGTCAAACTCTTGGAGAATGACTATCCACTTATTGAATTTTCCCCCAACAATCCGTCGGGATAAAACATATTGGAAAGGGTTTACATCCGCCACTACAGTAGTGGTCCTCGGTAAGATGTAGTGTCGTAACCTCTGTACAGCATAAACAGCCGCTAAGGCTAACTTCTCGACGTGGGAGTACTTAAGCTCAGGCCCAACCAGAGTGTGGCTAAGATAATAGACAACATGCTCAACGAGCTTGTAATCGTCCTGAACTAGCACTACCCCAATGGTAGAATCCGACGCGGCCAGATATAATATGAAATCCCTAGAGTAATCTGGCGGGCGTAATAAAGGAGCCGACAACAAGGCTTTCTTTAATGCCTTGAACGCGAGTTGTGCAGTTTCATCCCATACAAATGGGGTGTCCTGTTTAAGCAGGCGCATGAAACCTTTTGTGATCTTGGCATAATTAACGATAAAACGTCGAAGGAAGTTAGACTTACCTTGTAGACTCTGAAGTTGCCTAAGTGAACGAGGAGGAGGCAGATTTACAATGGCCTCGACTTTTAAGGGATCCACCTGAATGCCCCTACTAGAGACAATGAATCCAAGAAATCTACCTAATTCGACGCAGAAAACACACTTGTGGGGATTCAAGCGAATTTTATAGTACTTGCATCTCTCAAAAATCAACCGTAAATGATCTGGATGCTGGATCCTCTTGCGAGAATGAGCAGGAAGATCATCAAGGTAGGGCTCGACAATGGCTTTTATGTCGTGAAAAGCAAATTTCATGGCTCTTTGAAGGTTGCCCCTGCATTTTTCAATCCAAAGGGCATTTTTCTATACGCGAATGTACCCCAAGGGCAAATAAAAGTAGTTTTATGCTGGTCTTCTGGTTTGATTTGGATTTGATTATAGCTGGAAAAACCATCCATAAACGAGAATACCTCACTACCCGCACATGCATCTATGATTTGATCAATAAACGGTGTAGGGTAGTTGTCCTTGGGACAGGCTTTGTTAAGGTCTCGAAAGTCTGTACAAACACGAATAGTCCCTTGCTTTTTATCAACAGGAACTGGGTTGGACACCCACTCAGTCAAAGCAACGGGATATATAAATCCTGCTTTCAACAGCTTTTCAACCTCTGCCTTCACAGCCGTCGCTTTACGCGGGTTCACGGGGTGTAATTTTTGCCGAACCAGCTTAGCATCAGGATAGGTTGGAATCTCATGTTGAATAATAGATGGATCAATGCCTGGCATCTCCTCATATGACCAGGCAAAGATATCACGGAATTCCTTGAAAAGGGCAGTATAAATGGCAATCTCCTCCGGAGATCAGTTTGCACCTATATAGATATTTTCCACGACATCTAGCTTTACAGAGATGTTGATCGGTATAGTGGTGGAAATGTTTTCCATATTCCCCTCGGCAAACACTCCTTCCCTAGGTAAATGGTTGACAGGTCTATCAACATCATCTGACAGTCTCACATGAAACTCTTGGTTTTCTATCTTGCTTAGCTCTGGAAGGAAATTAGATTGGTGATGAAGATCCTCACATATCTTATCACGTGAACACATAGCTTCCAGAATAGCTTCATCGGAAGGTAAAACAGTGTCTAAGCAATCTATGGAATGTAAAGAGTTTTCCGCCCATGCAGGCATATAAAATTCTTCCAGATCATCCGAGACTGTAAGAGGATCTGGAATGGGATCTACAGTGGTTTGGGTAATAGCTTGATATGCCACTTCCACTGCAGATAAGGGCACTTCCGGTTCCTGAGGGGTTGGGAGGACCCAAGGATCAGTCCTATCGACCACTGAATCAATGGACTTCCCTACAGTAGTAGAACTGATATAAAGGACTGGAGCTGGAATATCGAATGTGCCCATCAATGATGCGTACATTCCAGCCCCCAAGCTCTTTGCAGCAGTTTTGGCCTGATCAACCAATGGCATAGTGGAATCTTTAGACTCTAAGCGGCCTTTTCGAGTAAAATCAAGTTGGTCAACAGTGACCAGCTTGCCCTCATGTGGAAAAACCATGACACAAAAGACAGCAGATGCAATAGCAGACATTGCATAAGTCCAATTCCTACCCAGAAGCAAATTGTAGTCCAATGGAGCATCAATCACTTTGACTTCAACAGAGACTACTTTGCCAGCCAACTTAATCTCGAAATCTGGTAGGATACCATGTGGACAGAAAGACCTTCCATCAAAAGCAATAAGTAAAGTGGTTGATGGGACCAGCTCTGGGGATCCGAGAGCTTTCCAACAGGCCAGGGACATAACACAAGTAGAGGCTCCCTCATCGACAACCGCTCGTCCAATGGTCTTACCACCATGGACAACATCTATCGATAGAGCTACATGATAAGGGAGGCGAATTTTAACATCAGAGAGATTAAATTTTGCTAAGAGACTCGAAGATTCCATGCTACCTAGAGATGCTAAGAGGGCATTCCACTGAGCGGGACAACTCTGTAGCACCTCCAAAGCCGACATTGCACACGGAGTCTGGGCCAAGTCTTCAACCACCAAGTAGTTAGAAGCGGCTCGGGAATTTGGGTTATGCAAAGCCTTCTTAAAGACACCTTTGGGTATCTTTGGCATTATTTCCGCAGGTTTCTCTATAGTGAGAGGGTTGGAAGATTCACCTACAGCTTTACCCTTCTCATCGGTCTCTTTCTCATAGTTCTTGTTCCTGTTTTGTAACAAAGTTGAGGATCTAACCATGTTGATATAATTAGGGTCAGGAGTAGTTTGACTGCCCCCTGCTACGGTAGAAGCTGAAGCAGAATTCTGTCCTTGGGGAAACGGATCCTTCAGGACAGTCGACGGTTGAGTTTGTAACAGCTTCTGAGCTTGTTCCATGAGGGGACAAAGATGATTAAGATGGTCCCCTCGGCACAACTTACAAGGGAACTTGACTTTCTTCTTTTCCTTTTTGCCCCCATCAACATTGTTCGCGGGCTTTGGCTTGTTTTGATTTTGGTTTCCCTCTCCCTTTATACCTTTCTTCTTCTTCCCGTCGGGCTGCTGATTTCCCTTCGAAGAGGTTTGTGCAAAAACATTTGCACTTTGGGAGGAGGGGGCAGCCTTTGCTACCTCCTCCATAGACTGTTTGACAGACAATTGGTGAAGTTGTTTTGTCAAAGACTCTATAGTGGGAGAGTTTACAGACCCAACCACACCATCGGCATGGGGTCTAGGCTTAGGTTTCTCGGCCTCATGTGAAGGCCTTTGTGCCTCAGGGATAATTTCATATAGAATCCCAGACTGTGAATAAATCAAGTCCAACTGCTAGGCCCTGAGTATGGCTTCTTCCTCACTAGTCACTCCTGATGTGGAAACATCCTTAGATATATAGGGCAATAAAGATTTAAGGAACCATTCTAATAGAAACTCAGGAGGGATGGTAGCTTTGATGAGACTCTTTCGCCTCCTCCACTCTTGGATATGATCCGAGATGTGGGTTGCCTTGTTTTGTCTGAAAGTGGACAACAAATCCATTCCGAAATCGTAACGGACTGGAAGCTGAAAGTGGCTAAGAAAAGTGGAAGCCAAGTCCCAGAAATTGCTAAAAGCAGCAGAAGGTAGCTCAATGTACCATTTTGCTGCAGTGCCCGTCAAGGTCCTCTGGAACAGCCTCAGTCTCACTGAATCTTTATTCAATGAGTTGGAAGAACACCATAGATGGAAGGTGGTGGCATGTGCCCCAGGATCTTCACCAGCCTTACCTTCGAACTTAGGGATGTCCGAGGGCAGTTTGGTGGGAACATGTGGCCACAAAGGGTCATGCCTCACCGGATCATTCATCAATTTTGATAAGTCTGGCAAGTTCAAAGTTGCTAGAAAAGGAAGCTTTGGCCTAGCCGGTGTACTAGATGTACTAGCTTGGGGATTAGAGGGACTTGCCCCTGATTTCCCATAAGTAAAAGTGGGGTTGCCCCCAGACACCGGTTGTGAAATGGGAAGGTTGCTTTGGAACGGATTCCATCCGTAAGCCACCGGATTTTGGGTGGGAGGTGCAGTGTAAGTGGTTCGGGCCGTCCCCATAGAAATTGGGGTTTGAAAGACTGGAGCAGGTATCCCTCCACTAAACAAAGAGAAGGGAGAGCTCATGTATGGGACCGAAATAGGGGTTTGGTAGCTTTTCCCGTAAGAGGTGTTGCTGCCAAACTGCACTCCTACATATGAAGGAGGTGGACCTACGTATGGACTGGATGGGGTTATGTGCCCCCCATTCCAAGGGAATCCTTGGACAAAGACCGAGGATCCCACCGGAACGCTGTGGGTAGTGTAAGGGAAGGAAGAAGGAATTGTAGGAATACTAGGAATCCCAGTAGCCATATCACTAGACATACTTCCTATGTTCGAGTAAACCGGTGGTTGGACCACCCGGCTTGCTGGAGTTAAGGGTGTGGAAGGTAAACTAGATCTAGGGGTACTAACCGGGGGAGGTAGTACCCCTTCAACTGGAAGGGTTGAGGTGAAAACAAATGAACTTTCTCCCTCAGAAGACATAGCTCTACCTACAGGTACACCTAGCACTAGTGAACTAAAAGGCCTAACCTGCACGATCACTGGATCGTTCAAATCAGTCAAGGGGGTATTATAATTTCTTGCAAACTCGTTAGCTTGCAATTCCTCTACCTCGACTGTGTCAAAGTCAAAGCGGTTAGCTATTAATTCTGGTTCACCAAAAACCTCACTTACTCCTACTGGTTCAAAAGAACCACCTGTGCTTAATCTCCACCTTTGGGGTAAAGGTGGAGGTTCCAGTGGTGTGAGAGGAGGAAGGTTTCTCAACCTTCTTGACCTTCTAATCAGTTGGTCCTCCAGAATTAAGACTTTAAAAAATCACACCCTAAGGCCAACTAAACACAAGCAGATCCACAGAGCATACACTAAAAAGAACCTAGAGTCTCAAGCAATCAAAACAGGCTATAAAGATATGCTTTCCCGAAGAAAGTTGATGAACAGTTACTTGGCGTCCTTGAGGGGTTCTTAGGCACAAGCGAAGGAATCACCCAACCACCCTCCTACACTTTCCACAAGGGTTACCTTCCAAGTCCATTCGAGGTGAACCAAAAATAACCTTCCAGTTTACCTGGGTATGAGCCCTAAAAAGACAAGAGACTAAGGCTACCTTGACAATACCTACTGTCTGGGGGGACAGTCCTTAGTCGAACTTGTACGCATGGGCAAGGTAGCTGAGCCTGAAACTCTATCTAGGATAGAATCCCCAGACGCATAAAAGTCCTGGGTTACGTTTTGACAAGGATTCGGGGGGTTATCCCCTCTGTCCAAGCCTCCACGCGGCCTAGTGCTTAACTCCCGTTTGAGAGGAGCTTCCCAGATACAGCGGTAGAAACAAGGATTTACCTAATGAATGGTGCACTACGTCTGAGTTTATAATTTGTGGGAAGTTTACACTCCCTAGCCCACAAATCTAGCCTAAGCTAGTAGGTGAAAGGCCCTAAAAATAAAAACTTACTAATAAATTTTAAATTTATGCGTTAATTTTAAGGGCTGTTTTTTTGCTCAAAAGAAGTGGAAGTGATGGACTGTGTGGTGTTTTGACTCAGCAGAAAATAAATGAAAGTAAAAGTGCATTTAAAGCAAACTAACACTATAAAATAAACTTCTTTTCATTTTTTCAGATATATATTGATGAATTAACAACACTTAATAAGAGAAACTAGCCTATGTTTTTGTATTTTTCTGAGATAATATTTTTTAAACTAAAACAAACACTACTTTATGCAAAAATTACAATGCAAAAGATTAACTATGTTTTGTTTTTCACTTTAAAAAATGCTCAAAAAAAAGTACTATGCATCTACAATGCACTGCTTGAGTAAACTTGATACTTATGGACTGTATAAAAACTACAAACTGAAGTAAATAGGAAAACAGGACCAAAGACCAGCAAGAAAAGCAGGCTAGGACCCTAGCTTGGGTGCAAACATTGACACAAAATCAATGCAGACTTTAAACAGGCAAGTGTAAACCAATAACTAACAGAAAGCAGACTGGAAAGACAGAGTCTAAGACCCTGATCACTGATCTAGACTCAGGCACTCTTACCAACAACCCAAACAGGCTAGGAAACTTCAAGATGCAAACAGTAAATAGAACAAGTAAGAAAGAACTCAAGGGCTTTCAAAAGCACTTAAGATGTGATCACCTGAGACATTCAAAACAACTTTACAGTGCTCTTAAAGAAAATCTTCTCAGAAAACAGGATTTATAACAGGAAAAAGAACAAGCAAACTTTCACACAAAAATCCCAGTTTCCAGGAGTACTCGCGACTGTCTAGCAGTGCAAGTCGCGAATGATTCGCGACTGTTCAGTGGAACAACCCGCGAATGCAAATCAATATTCGTGACTGTCCAAATGGGCAACCCGCGAATGGGTATAAAAATTTCTCAAAAACAAAGAAAAAAGAACCCATACTTTCAAATGCTGAAGTAATTAAGAAGCAGGATAAAAATCACAAGCAGACTTCAAGTAAACACTGGTCAGGAAAACAGAAAAAGACCTAAAGCAGACTAGGCTTCCCCAGCGAAGTCGCCAGTTTTGTTGTACAGGATAATTCACCTAATAACCTACGTCTGGGGGGTTACCAACATACTCATTACTTGCAGATAGTTTGACTCTAAAAGCACAGAATAGTAAATAGGAAAGTAGAAGGACTTACTTGTATTAAACGAAGGTTGATCCTTGCTATCTTCTTCCTCTCTGGTCCACTTCCAAAGTCTCCAGGATAGTTCCTCTTTCACCTGTTAATAAACACTCTTCCAGATACAAGATGATTCATATATATAGATGCAGGTTAGGAAAATCATATATTATATTGAAATGTAAACATTTACCAATCTACAATATATGAAACACATATGGAAGAAGTAATATCTTTATTAACAATAATAGAAAGAGTTTAGGTTACAACCCAATGTCTGAACAAGGGCTCCTCTGTCACCAAAGGACTCTGAGTTTCTCTGCTCCAAAGATTTCTGTAGACAATCCACCAGCATAAATTTTCTCTCCAAGTATGATTTTTCAACACCCTCCCCAAGGCCTCTATTTATATGGATGAAATGAGGCAGTTCTCGAAGGTTAGGGAGGTTGTGGCAGTTAAGAGGATTAAGTTAAATGAGTAAACTAATCTTCCATTAGCGCATGGTTTTATGTTTTAATGTTGAGGAAACCATTCGCGGGTATGTAGTAGAGCAACCCGCGAATGATTCACGACTATATAGAAGAGCAACCCGTGAATACAAGGATTCATGGCTTGCTGTATAGGATACTCGCGAATGATGCGCGAGTTTTCAATATAGAGAGTCGTGAATACAAATCAACATGGCAAAATGGAAAAGTAACCAGCTGGGTATATAGGGAATGTACTTCATCATAAGCCAAGGTATAGTGAATATGGGCAACCTCAATCCATAAGTGTCCTTTTGTGTGCCGACATGAGGGATATCAGCACTCGGACGGAGAGGTGCTATTCAGGTGTATAACAGTATTCACTTATATTTCTTATGTATTGTACCCTAATGTTTATTCTAGGAAGTGTTTGTAATGTAATTGAGTCATGTCATGCCCCGGTGTTCTGATCGGGAGTTTTTATAATGTAAACAATTCATGTTAAGTCATTGTGGGTAACCCTCCTATTGTTCAAGGGTTAAAGTCCCCGCAATTATGGGGCCCTAGGGTTATTAGACTATCCTAGAGAAGTAGAACCTAGATGAGTCATTGTAAGTTAGGGCAATAGTCCCCATCGTTTTGTTAAGGATAACCCTCCTTGTTGGTCGGAGGAGACAAAGTCCCCACAAGTTGTGGGGAACTAGGGTTATTAGACACTCCTAGAGATGTCGGCTCTAGTAAGTGATTGTTAGCTGAGGCTGACATGTTGGAGTGGGATTCAAGTGAATGAAAGAATATAAATAGAGAGTGAGCCTCTCTATTCATCACACACACACTCACCCACTAGGGCGCATGACTGAGAGAGAAGACACCAAGATCAGAAAGAGATACTACTGCTATCGAGAGATCATCTTTATGTTTTCGGGTTTTACTTTTGGTGCTGATTCTATCTCTGAGGAAGTTGCGGGGTTTTCTCCTTTATGGTTTCCCCAAGGAAAATTCTGTGTGTTTCTTGTCTCTTTTGTTTTATTGTTGTGCATATTATTCTCTCAGTTAAATATCCTAAGATCATAGTGCTAGCTTGAATGATAAAAATCTAACAATTTGTTTAGTTGGATTTGGTTTGAGACTGGTTAGATCTACTTAGGTCTGTCCAGATCTTCCTGATATGTTTTATTTCTTGTCTTTTTCTTATCATTTGATGTGAGTAAACTAAACTCTAACATTGTCTTTTTCACCTTGTGTATTGTTTTGGGACTTACAAGCACCACCGCACCCGAGTAGTGTACCAAAGGTGGTCGTCACATTTTCTACAAAGGGAATAATTGGTGCCATCGTTCAGATCCAATGGACAAAGAGCATTACTGCTGCTTTGTTCTTGTTGGCCATAGGTGTTACCAGATCAGTAACACTCTAGACTACACCTTAAAGTAGCGGTGTTGGGTAGGGTTTTAATCCCAGTGCATTTTTCAAACTTGGCATTTGTATTTTTTATTTATGGACTTGATTCTGGCTTGGTACTGTTAATTTCATCTTTGAATTGAGATATGAGTATTTAATTAGGCCTAGTAAGGGTTATACGTTCGAGAACTACAATGAACTAGATTGTGTGCTTCTTGTAATTTTTTATTTTGGTTGAAGAAGGATTCTGAAAAGGAAATGTACATCCAGATCTCTGATTTTTATTTAATCCATTTGAAATAAACTATATTTTCTTTTAATTTCTTCATTAGTTTAATTTGAGTTTTTTTCATTCTTTGAGTTTGAAAATTGAGAGAAAGGTCTAGGTTAGGCTTAGGTATGATTTGGTAGAGACTTGATTGGTATTTCAGATGATCAAGTGTTTACAGTATGCTCATTTATTAAGTTCTCTTACTCTCAAACAAATTGAAAATGTGTGTTGTGTACATCTTAGTTTCATTTTTGAAGAAAATTTGAAAATATGGTGTGTTGTGTACAGCCTTTTCTTTCAAAAAAAGATCTTTTCCCTTTCCAAATATTTTTGTTTGAAGTCATTTTGTGCTTGCAATAGGTTTCAATATTTATTTATTTCTCATTTTCCTGGGATTTAGTATTTTCTGGACAAAGTAGAAATCAAAACTCTATCCCTTCTCTAAGTAGGGAATTTTGTGAAAGTAAAAGGGAAAATTTGCGTAATCATTCTACATGGTTTTACTTTTATGTACTCACCTCATGCATTCAGTTAATCACAACAATAAAATCAAGCGCTAGACTTAGGTTAGTTTTTTTAGAAAGGTGTCATAGGTTAGAGACGTCTTTCAATGTCTTTAAACGTAGGAGCTATTATTTTTTCCTACACTGTATCCTGGGGATCGTGTGGTTCTTCAATGTTTGATGGTATATCGAATGACTTTTCACGTACCCTTGAGATATATAGAAAGGTACTTCATGAACTCAATTGTATATTGAAAGTCTTGTTTTGAATGGTTGTGCATTACACAACTCTACTACGAAGGGGAGCTCCCACATACCTTACGTATATAGGGAGACACTTTTAAGAATCCTAAGACCATCTGAGCATAGCCCTCTGACCATCTTATCACCGAAATACACTAAGAGCATCACTCAGGGATATTACTGTGCACGTAATGTCCAGGTAGTCAGGTCTTTAGGAAAGGGTATGGTCTCGATCCTTCTTTCCGCACTCTACTGTTGGACACTACGGTATATAGCGAGTTGTGGTGCTTTGACAATCCTATGAGGATCATGACTTTTTTGCCACTCCTATCACTAGTTATGATTGTTTCTTTAGCTTGATTAGGGTCTATCTTTCTTTCTTAGATAGATACTTTTACCTTTGATATTAATTTGATTTTATAAACTGGCTGATTTATTGTGGAGGAGTTCCCGTCGATTACAAGGATTATAATCGAAATATCCTGTGAATCCGTTGACTCAACCTCCCATGGAAATAGACATGGTTAACTATTCTAAGGCAGGTAGTGCTTCTATGCTAGAAATAGAAGGAGTTCCACTCAAGCAATAAGTAGTTAAATCTCCCCCTCCCAATGCTCCCTTGACATACCTTTCAGTACCACCACTAGTGGAGCAATCCTCATCTCGGAATGCCTCTTTTGTCGTCCCAACTCCTTCTGGAGTTGGGCTTCATCGATTTCAGCCTAATGAAATGGTAGCTCCCATATTTGGGCCTAATGAACCATTTTGGGAAACTTCTCTTGGTCAAGATGTATCTCATTTTAGTACTACTACTACCGTGAATGTGTCAACAATGGAGTAGACCCCAAATTATAGAAGACCTTTTCCCTACCTTTTACCTAGTGATATTTTAGGTAGGTCATTGAATATTCCTTCTAGTGTTTTTCTAGCTAATAATCCATCTACACCTACAGTTTCTAGAATTTCCACTCCTTCTAGAGTGCCTCAGTCAGCTCATAATCCTTTGTCAAATCCTCATGTGGGAGGACCTTCTATCCCTTCTGTTAGCACCATTCAATGGGATAATAAGTTGGAGGGGGTTAGATTAGAGAATATCAAAGGTGAGATTTAAATTTTTTGTATCATGTGACTTAGAGGTGTGCAAAAGAGGGTTCTGAATGTCTTGAAGGATTTATTCTTAGCTTTAAAATGCAAATTGTTGAAAATATTAAAGTCTGACATTGGAAGTAAGCTAAGAATGAAAAATATTCTTGAGAATTTATGTCGTGGTAGAAATCTATGGTGTAGATTTGCAATGGGGAAGATAGACGACCACAGGTAATTCCAAAAAAGTAATATGCATGGTTTAAACAAATTTCATTGACCCGCGGAATCGTCTTAACTTGCATATGAAGTTAGCAGTCGGATCACCAAGTGGAAACATATCTACAGCAATTAGAAGGTCCACTAGTTTAACATGCAAGGAGGAACACAATTCTCAAATCATCAAAATTATGTAGGTCCGTCATTTTTCAACGATGGGGATTGGAGGATGAAGGAGATATACAATGGAGGTGGATTCCACTACTAGAAATTCCATGAGTAAATAATGTTTTAAAATCAATGGAATTTTTTAGAGCCTGCACATTTCAATGGTGGTGACATAGAAAACCCCACAACTTCCTCAAAGATAGAATGAGCACCAATAACAAAAGTAAAACCCAAAAACACAAATATTATCTCTAACGGTTGTTCTCTCTCTCACTTGTGTGAGCTCCTCTTCTCTCACTCATGCTCTATAGTTGAGTGAGTGTGTGTTCCAAATAGAGAGTCTCACTCTCTATTTATACTATTTTTACACTTGAATTTTACTCTTACAGGGCTAACCTCACTAGGAGAGTCTAATAACCCTAATACCCCTAAATTATGGGGACTATTTCCACGACTTACAATGGAGGATTAACCTCAATTCAATTGTGGGGACTATTTCCTATACTTACAATAGAGGGTTAACCTCAATGACTTGATTATATTAATGACTCTCCTTATATACAAGTGAACACATTCCAAAGTTACAAATACATCAACACTCCCTCGTAAATAGGAAGGTATTCTCTTGACACAGTGCATCAACAAAAGTCTTCATCTCTGGATCATCATAAAAAATGGATCGTCATCAAGCTAGATCATCATCAGGTTGGATCATCATCATCATCACTAATCCCACTATCTTGAGCAAATGGTGTTATCTCTCAATTCTACTCGTGATAGGAAGTTCTACAAAGCTATCCCTTTTTCATGTTGGTTGTAGGCCTAGCCTCCATGTAGGTCTTCATCTTCTTTAGCACTTATATCTGACCATGGGAGGCCCAGCCTTCCACCATGTCAGGAAGGCCCACCCAACACTTATATCTAACCATGGGAGGCGCATCCTTCCACCGTGTCGGAAAGGCCTCGCACTCACATCTGACCATGGGAGGCCCATGCTACCACCATGTCAGAAAGGCTCATCCAGCACTTATATATGACCATGGGAGGCCCAGCTTGCCACCATGTCAAAATGTCCCAACAATTACATCTAACCATGGGAGGCCCATCCTTCCACCATGTCAGAAAGGCTATGCACTTACATCTGACCATGGGAGGCCTAGCCTGCCACCATGTCAGAAAGGCCCAGCACTCACATCTGACCATGGGAGGCCCAGCCTACCACCATGTTAGAAAGGCTCATCTAGCACTTATATCTGATCATGGGAGGCCCAGCCTGCCACCATGTCAGAAAGTCCCAACAATTACATCTGACCATGGGAGGCCCATCCTTCCACCATGTCAGAAGGCTCTACACTTACATCTGACAATGGGAGGCCCAACCTACCACCATGTCAGAAAGGGTTTGCACTTACATATAACCATGGGATTCCAAGCATGCCACCATGTCAAAAAGGCTCTGCACTTACATGTGACCATGGGAGTCTCATCCCATCACCATGTCAGAAACGCTTGGCAATTACATCTGACGATGGGAGGCCCAACATGCCACCATATCAGAAAGGATATACACTTACATATGACCATGTGGGGATCACATCCTACAACCATGTCAGAAGGGCTCTGCACTTACATATGACCATGGGAGAAACACATCCTGCCAATATGTCAGAAAGGATTAGCACTTATATCTGACCATGGGAGGAACCAATCCTGCTACCATGTCAAAAATTCTCTTTGACTCATCACTTCTCCTTGGAAGCAACCTCAATCTAGAGAACACAAAGATTCTCTCTGAAGTACTCAAAATTCACTCTGGCCATTTCTAGCATAGGATCACATTAGATATAATTACGTCTAAGGATAACATGAGAGATTTGCTAGGACCTATTACATCCAAGGACAACCTACAAGACTATTTATGTCTGAGAAACCTACGAGCTTCGCCAGGATTTTATGCTCAGACAACCTGTCTCAACGGCTATGCAAGAACTCATCACTCCCTCTTTCGAGAGATCTCTATTTGGATCACATACTGGAGCTTAACTGCTCTTCTTTTTCTTTAGTTGTAATCAGTGCCATGCAGGACTGCTTCCTGCTAAACTAAGAGATCACACCTGATCCCATACTGAAGAAACACCCTGAATCACTCTTCCTATCAATGGCATTGCCTACCCAATATGAATCCACATAACCTTCTAGGTTAATCTTTTGATTCACCTCATAGCTGAGCCCATAATGAACTGTGTTGGAAAATATGGCAATATAGGTTGGCTATAGTTGTCATTGATTTCAAGCAGAGTTCAATAATGACAAAGGACTAACCAAGACATGATGGAAAACATAAGTATGTCAAAAGAAGTGATGACATGGCATATATGAGGATGTGGCATGTGTGATGATAAAAATGAACTAAAAGCAACATGTTGAAGCTTGTTGATAGTTGCACATGAACATGGTATCATATTGTTTTAAGAGTGTGTGAGGAGAAAAATATATATTTTTCAAAATAGGGTTTTAAGCAGTTTTACTGCTTTAATAGTTGAAAAGTTAGTGAAATTCGCATCAGTAAAATGCCCGTCACTTCCTGAAGTAGAAGTATTAAATTATTCTAAATATATGAGGATCTAGTATGTTTAATGGTGCATCCATCCATGGTCTCATATATCTTAAAGTAGTTTTGAGAAAAAAGATATAGACCTACAAAAACTAGGGTTTTTCAGGATAAACTTGGAAGAAATTCTTGAAAATAACTGTGTTGAAAAATTAGTTCAGGAGGCCTCAGAGAGATTCCCACCACATAGTTTAGGTTGATATAGATGCCTTCATCATATTATTAGGGTGTAGTCTAGTAGTTTCTCTATCTATCCATGGTCTAAGTCAGTCAAAAGAATCTTTGAGGAAGAAATTATAAGCCTTCCAAAATGAGAAAAAGTCCGTTTTTTATGATAAAATTAAGTCGAAGAGACATTTGTAAATGCCCACCAGAGATTGTCCTGATGATAATAAAATTAACTGAGGGGTTAGGGTTGTTCTTTGATGAACTAGATACCTAGCCTTGTTCTTAGTTTTTCTTATGGTGACTTCATGAGGAAAATATCATCCTACCAAAAGAGGTAAAAATAGTGTTTGAAGCAAATTGAACCAAGTCTAGGAAAATGTATAAATTGGCTAAGTGTGGAAAACTAGAGTGTGAGAGCCCACTTACAAATTCCCACCAGATGTTTCTCATGTACAAAGAAATTAATTAAAAAATCATGGGAATGCTCCTTGTTGAAGTGGCTATCCGGCCAAGAAGTCACTTTTTCTTTGGGTGATCACACGTGTGAATATTGAGTTTGCCAAAATAGGAAGAAATGTGTTTTTGATGTTTTAAAAGGGTTTGGGAGACCACTTTCAAATTCCCACCATTTTTAGTGAGTGTGTTAGCAAAATTCAATGATTTCAGGGTTTTGATCATTATTGAAATGGCTTTGTAGCCATGTTATTTGTTTTCCTTATAGTGAACAAATAAGGAATCTGTCAGACTGCCAAGTTGAGTAAAATACTACTTTACATACAAAAAAAGGGGGAATGGTTTCCTGTGTAAAGTGCTTGCACAAGTTGTAAAGGATTTCCACACAGTAAAATATTACTTTACATACAAAAAAGGGGAATGGTTTCCTATGTAAAGTTCTAGCACAAGTTGTAAAGGATGTCCACATAGGGGTTTACAATATACAAGCAGTGAAGCATGTGTAAGCTCTTTAAAATCTATTTATGCATCTATAGGAGTTGTTAGCAGAGTAAGTAAAAGTATGAAGGACAAATTAATTCAAGCATTTCTAGAAAAACTTCTTTATATGTAATAAAAATCCTATGACAGAAATGTAAAGAGTGGCATCAATGTCCATTCCACAAAGTATGCAACAATTTCATTTTTTTTTTTAACCATGGGAACAGCAACCTCCCAAGAGTATATCCAATAGCCTACAAGCCAGATATACCAATAACTTGTGACTTAGCAGGGGCCGAGACGTCCCAAAACCCATCGAGGTGAGCTTCTATCCCAGGGGTCGCCTACCCTTCTAGCCTTGTCACAACAGGCCAATGAGCAACTCTACCCCCCGCAGTATGCAACAATTTCATTGGGTCCACATCATTTATATCTTAAAATGGAGATGACGCTAAAATTTGGGTATCTAGACCACGTTTTTGGTCTGCAAGGAATCAAGTTTGGGCTTACTGAAAATTATATGAACCATATATATATATATATATATATATATATATATATANAAAGATGAAGACATATTCAACCATATATATATTGAATTGAGGCACTAAAGGAAGGTGTGTGATTTGTGAAGATGAAGAAATAGCTCTGAAATTAGATCTTTTGCTAGTCGACCGAGCATGTAAATGCAAATATACATATGGGAATTTACCTTTTTTCTGGTCACAGATCCCATCAGTTAATGGAGCTACAAAAATGCAGAAAATATGCATGTCCACAAGGAGATCAAAGATGTCTCGAAATAGGGTTTTGTCTGAAATCATTTTGACCATAAAATTGCTGGTGTGCAAAACACCGAGTCCCTTCATCGCTGAGATCATTGGTAACTAAGCCTATGATAATGGCTTGTATGGTGTTCGCTCGGGTTATCTCTCTTCTAGTAATTGCAAAACTACAAATCGGTTTGTGCAAATGTGATGTCATTGAAATACGGTCTCCGACATTGAGAGAAGTATGAGAGAATGACATGAATGTGGCCATCATAAGAAAATCTCGCAGCCTGAGATTAAGAAGCTCGATGCGTGGAGATGAAGGATAGCCTATAGATGGATCAAGCCAACAATCCTGAAGTTAATCATGAAGTTTTTAATTAGCTGATTAATTAAATTATGTAAATAGACAGGGATTTAGATTCAAGATTAAAATTAGTTATGGACAGAGATTTGAAGAAGCATGAGTCCATTATGAAGATATGTCCACTGATAATTTAATTAATTAAATCAATTAAAACAGTAACAAAAAGAGTTATAATTAAATTGAAGAGGTGTAAACATTTGAAAGAACGGATATTTGAAAGCGTGGGATGGAGAAAGGTCATGAATCTATATCAAAAAGGGGTGATGGTTAAAAATTCCCCTTGGGTGTTGAAGAAGATTATATAATAATAAAATCAAAATAGAAGATGGTGTATCTTGGTGGATTATTTTGTATCTTGGTAGTTATTCTATCCATGGATTTGAACCTAGTGTTCATCTCTGAACAGATTGGAATCTATTAACAAGTTGAAGCTTGTCAAAGGATTGTATTCCTCATTACACGTTGAGCCATGTATACAAACTGGGTCTTGTAAGAGAACTAGGTTTCTCCATCTAACTGGGGTTAGATAATTATTTGTAAAACAAAATTATCTGTTGATATTTTTATGTTTAATATCTCATGTATATATATATATTTATGATTGGAAAATTTTATGACTATTTAAATGTCATCTGTGTTTTGGCAAGATATTTTCAAGTTTTAACAGACATTGATTCACATCCCCCCTCTCAGTGTCTGAGACCTATTCTACAAGTTGTACCTTTCAAGTACCTCAGAATATGCTTTACAGCAATCAGGTGAACATGTCTCGGATCCATAAAGAACTAGCTCAATGTGTTCACAGCAAAGAAAATATCTTGTCTCGTATTCATCAGGTACATCAAAGGCTGAATAATTTGACTATACATCGTAGCATCAACCGTATCTGACAACGCATCACTTAATATCTTCATGTTCGATTCCATAGGTGTGGTCATGGCCTTGCATTCCATCATCCCGAACCTCTTCAGGATATCCAATACATACTTCCATGTCTCAAGGAGATTCCATCCGCATTCTACCACACCTCCATGCTTAGAAAGTAGTGCATAATATCCAAGTGTTTCATCTCAAACTTGATAGCAATATTCCTCTTCATGTCAGCAATCAACCCATCCTCACCTATCAAAAACAGGTCATCTACATATAGTAGGATTATTATTGGGTTCCATTCCTCAACCTTGTAGCAAAGGTTGGAATATTCTTTACTCTTGGTAAATCCTAGATCCATCAGTAATCTGTCCATCCTATCATGCCATGTCGAACCTCGGAATTTTCTATAGTCACTCCCTCTGAAGCAGAGCATCATTCTCCCTCTATAGCACCATGGGATACTTACCCATCACATGCATATTATTAGTATACTTTCATTAATGCAAACATTCTATCATGCATAACACATCAACTGAATATAAACAAATGCAGAACAAAATAATATCATGAAATGACAATTGAATACTTATCTTTATTCGTTTCATGGGTATACTCCTTTCTAATACTTTTGCTTCATCATATTCTTCATTCAAGACATCATCATTTCTTATCCAAATTCTAACATGGATAATAGGTTCTTCAAGAATTGAGTCATTCATATTCCTCACTGCTTGAGGGATCTTCTTTGGATTGTGAGAGCTTGATCTTCGATTGCTCTCATTTTCTCTTCTCTTGTTATGAGTCGAGCTTCTTCTTGTGTACACTCTTCCCAGAGTCTACTGAAGGTAATCACTTCCTTCTATCACACATTCCTCGAATGAATGAATCCCATGATCCTGGGAGGCAATTCAAGGTGGTTATAACAATATCTTATTCTTATTCGATTGCTTCATCATAGCATCGAACACTTCCTTTTGGTGTCTTCAAGGATAACACATGAGGGATGAGATGATCTTTAATAGAATCTGCAATGATTCTCTTAGCTCTCCCAATGGCTCTTATAAATTCTTTACGGAAATACTGATCTAAGTCAATTTCTTCAAGGATCGCAAAGTTCCTATACTTCTTCTGATTTATATTCTTACCTTCAAAATAGCTTGGTTAAGGAATCAAACATCTCTTTAGGCGTATTTATGGAAGACGCTTGTCATATAAGGAGATCCTCTTATCCTTGACCAAGTTCTTCATGTGTAAGACTTTTATACTCGTCTCCCTCTAGAACTGGAACCTCTCCACTTATGTAGGTGTCCACTTAATTTTCTTCAAGAACCAGTGAGATCCTATACTTCGATGCTTGGAGGTTGTCATATTCACCAAGATTGTCGTCAAGCTCATGTGATTAGTCATTTTTAAATGATAACCTCAAATGTAAATAGCAAAATATTAGATCTTACTGATTTGAGGTGTCTGTCCTGGTTCCGGATCTGGCTGATCTAGGGTTTGTCAGAGAAACCCTAATTTTAAAAAAATGGAATCTTTCAGATCTGATTGGATAGAAATAGGTGCCTCCTCAATGTGAGTTGATCAGCATACTCATTTTCCCAAGACTGTGATCATAACTACAAAATATCGGATGCCGTAGTTTTCTTCAATTTCTTCTCCAGACTTTCCTAATATTGTTTCTGCAATATATCTAAAATTACTACTCCTCATTGTCTAAAATTTCGTACTGAGGTAGCCTCATCTGTCCTATTTCCAAAACAATAGGTTTTAGCATAATTGGTTTCGCCAATTGTGACTTATGAGAGTTTTCCCAAGGTGACTTATTTCAGGATTGTCCAACATAGCGAACTTGTATAGACTTTCATGTGTCACTATTTCCCCTTTGGGGTATGAAATTTTTACAACATAAAGTAAATTAAATTCCATACCCTATCTAGAACATATTCATAAATTGCATTCGGACCTTCGTATCCTGAGATATAGCAATTCTGCCAAGGTTTCATGTTTAGGGATGAATCCTTGGATAGGTTGGAACCCTGATTTGGAGGAATCATATCTCCCAGAATATAGAGAATATGAGGCCAAAACTTTTACAAAATGTACATCATTAATTTATATTTGGTCTATAAACATTTCATCTCTTGGCCCTTCTCCAATCTCTAGATATAGAGAATGTACCAAAACTACTAGTTTTAGTATTTTAGGGTTTACAGGTTTGGGGTCAAATTAGGTTTTGACTTTCCCAAAGTTTTACCCAACCAAAAATTTCTATCTTGGTCCCTAAATTTCTATTTTGAGGAGGAGAGAAATTCTATGCTAGGATCACTCAAAAATTCATGTTTTGTGAAAATCCCTAATTTCCCGCAGCAGTGATAGGTCAAAAACTAAAAATGCCCGAAATCAAATTCTGCTTCGATAGAAAGATGCTCCCTTCAATGGGGAGTTAGCCTATCCTTACTTTTCTTATGATCTATGGAGAGAGACCCAAAAAGTAATAAGACCTATATTCTACAATTACATAGTGTCTTCTTCTCAGGTTAGGTCTGATACCATGTTAGATTTTTATAATTTAAGCAATATGATCTAGGATCTTATCTGAGAGAATAACATGCACATCACCAATCAGAAGAGACAAGAGACACAAAGAGTATTCCTTGGGGAAACCATAAAGGAGAAAAACCTGCAACTTCCTCAGAGATAGAATGAGCACCAATAGCAAAAGTAAAACCCAAAAACACAAAGATGATCTCTGACAGTTGTTCTCTCTCTCACTTGTGTGAGCTCCTCTTCTCTCACTCATGCGCTATAGTTGACTGAGTGTGTGTTCCAAATAGAGAGTCTTACTATCTATTTCTACTTTTTTTACACTTGAATTTTACTCTTACAAGGCCGACCTCACTAGGAGAGTCTATTAACCCTAATACCCCTCAATTCTGGGGAGTATTGCCTCGAATTACAATCGAGGGTTAACCTCAACTGAATTGTGGGGACTAATTCCTTCACTTACAAAGAAGGTTTAACCTCGATGAAATTATTATATTAATGAATCTCCCATTAAGAACATCGGGGTACAATGAAATACAATATAATATATACAGTTGAATACATTCCGAAGTTACAAATACATCAAAACGAGTAAGAATAAATTTGGTGAGATTCCAGAATGAAGTTAAATGTCATGTGAAATAGAGGGTGCATATTTGATCTAAAAAGGATCTATGGCTTGAGATAATTTTTCTATCCAAACATGCACAATGAGAGTTGAAGGGAAAATAAACATAATTGTGTAGACAAGGAATAATTCAACAGTTCATATCAATATGCATTCAGATCAAATGCAAATAATTGTTCCAGAAAGGCAAGTTGCATGATTATTAAGAAGATTGAGATTTGGCGAAAAAGGTGAGTAAAATGTAAAATTAATTGACGGTCAATATCAATCAAAGGATAGATCTATGGTCGTAATTCAATCTGCAGCTGGAAGTTGCAAGGGGGATAAGAGATGTAGTATAGTAGAGAATGAAGATGGGTGGTTTAAACTGGGTAAAAAATCAATGGATAAGGATAAATTGAGGGATGAGCTCTATTTCCACTTAATAACATGCAGGATTTATATGAAAGAAAAAATACTATAAAAGTGCATGCACATGGAATTAAGTCATTTGCTTATTATGTGCACTGGAAAGCAAAAGACAAGGACTGTGTTAAAGTGACCAACTCAGAAAGCATCCTTGGACCACTTGTCAATAAACCAGGTAGGATACTTATCGTAACTAAGCAAGTATTTAAATGGCTAAGGTAGAAGAGGTAGAATCCCTCAACATGGAGCATCGGAATATTGAGGAGTTATTATTCATAATTTTTTGACACAATACTTCTAAATGGACCTATAAATGTTTCTAAAAACAAATTGAAACTCCTTAAAGACCAAGGGACTAAGGTTCATGGTGTTTTCAGTTCATACTTCCATTTTTTTTCTACAGAACAAACCCTAAGTTGCCCTGAATTTATCGACTATTGTGCTAATAATTTTTCCTCTTCTGTGAGGGTAATTATGGATTCTACTAAGTCAAAAATCTTGTGTCTAGTTAACCCTCTCCTTATTAGAAATACCCTCTCACTTCGTGTCTAGTTTATGCAAGTATCCAAAGAATTTAATGAAGAAATCAATGTCTTATATTTTAGAGAGTCTAGCATTGAACGAAAACAATATTTGTTCAAGACATGTTTCAAACCTGACATACTACTGCAGAAACAACCCTTCCCTATTGATTCTAACTTGTTTAAAGAAGAAACCCAATGTGTCATAACCCTCATTATTCAATTTCTAGGGTTGGATACATATAAGTATGTTACAGAAAGGCTTTAATGAGCCTATTATTTTCCCTTAGTACTGGTCAGAGTGAGTCATAACATACAGGTCAGTTAGTAAGGTCATCTTGCTTTAAATTTGATGAATTCCTAGCTGAAAATATTGATTTTCAGTAAGTGGATTTCGACAAAACGAGATCCTTCAGGTTCCGTTGTTATATGTTGAATATGTTCCTATCATTCAATGAAGAAAACTTACAACTCATTGAAATGGTACTCACAGAAGAAATGAACATGGATTACATAAATTCATGAATTTTCTTATGTCAGAGGTCTACAATGCATTCTTTCAGAAAAAGTTGCCCAGGGTGTTACCACAGATGAAAGAGATGTTACATCTCTCTCCTGAAAATAGCTTGGCCAAGGAATCAAACATATCTTTAGGTGTATTTAGGGAACACACTTGTGATATAAGGAGATCCTCTTGGCCTTGACCAAGTTCTTCTTGTGTAGGGATTTTATCCTCATCTCCCTCTGGAACTGGAAGCTCTCCACTTATGTATGTGTCCAATTCATTTTCTTTAAGAACCAGTGAGATCCTATACTTCAATGCTTGGAGTTTTACAGCTTCACCAATCTTTTCATCAAGTGTGTGTGATTAGTCATTTTGAAATGATAACCTCAAATGTAAATAGAAAAATATTAGATAGTACTGATTTGAGGTGTTCGTCCTGGTTTCAGATCTGGTTGATCTAGGGTTTGTCAGAGAAACCCTAATTTTCAAAAATTGGAATATTTTAGATTTGATTGGATAGAAATATGTGCCTCCTCAAGGAGAGTTTAGAAACATACTCATTTTCCTAAAACTGTGATAAAAAATGCAAAATATATGATGCCCTAGTTTTCTTGAATTTCTTTAGCAGACTTTCCTGATATTGTTTATGTAATATATCCAAAATTACTAATCCTCAGTGTTTGAAATTTCATACTGTGGTAGACTTGTCTGTCCTCTTTCCAAAACCATAGGTTTTAAAATAATTGGTTTTAGAAATTGTTACTTATGAGATTTTTCTGAAGGTGACTTATTTCAAGACTGTCTAGCATAGCGAACTTGTATAGACTTCCATGTGTCACTGTTCCCCCTTCCTGAAAGTTTTACCACAGAAAGTAAATTAAATTCCATACCATATCTGGAACATATTCAGAAAATGCATTTGGTCCTTTGTATCCTGATATATAGAAATTATTCCAAGGTGTCATGTTTAGGGATGAATCCTGGGATAGGCTAGAACACTGATTTGGAGGAATCATATCTCCTAGAATATAGAGAATTTGAGGCACCCTTTTACATGAGTTTAAATGTGCATGACATGGTATTGCACAATGCTATGTTAGATTCAGGTGCTTCACACAATTTGATGCCAAATAGGGTGATGGAAAGTCTAGGGCTTGATTCTAAAAGAGTTAAATGTCTGGGTTTTATAAAATACATGGTAGTATCCTTGAATAAGATACCATATAAAGCTGTGGTCATTGATTTTTTCATGACCGATATTCCTCCCAAGTTTGGTATTTTTTTGTCGAGGTCTTGGAATTACAAGATAAAGGGGAGCTTACAAATGGATAAGTCTTATGCAAAAATTCATTTTGTAATGAAAACAAGAGACTGTATAGCGAGAAAAGTTTACCTTAAGTTGTAAGTAGTCAGGCTCAACCTGAAATTCATCATGTTTATGATGTTGATACAGACTTAGGTCGTCTATTTTCTTCAATGATATATCTCCTTGTAACTCAAAACTTATTATGCCAAGTAAATGTAAAAAGGATAAAAAAGAGACAAGTGAACAGGAAGCTTTGGAAAGAAAACAGTAAGATGAAGGACTGTGGAAGATGTATTTTGATGGCTCAGTGGCTAAAACAGGTGTTGGGGTGGGTCTATACATAATTTCTCCCATTAGAGATACTAAATCTTATTCTTACAAGTTGGTATTTGAATGTACTAATAATGTAGCATAATATGAGGCTTTGTTGTTGGGTTTGCATGCCTTGAAGGATTTTGGAGCTAAAAGGGTCAAAATCTTTGGAGATTTAGAACTTGTGGTCAATCAGGTTGTTGGGATTAATATGCACTATCTAATACAACACTTAATTTGTCAACCCAGGAAGGTAGCTTGTGAGATGCAAACACTGTATATGTAGGATTAGGACCTATCCTAATCTAACCTATTCGAAGTTAACTCACTCTAATCTAAGGATATTTCAAGAATGTTTAATACTAAGATTTCTAATCTATCAATTATTAAAAGTATTCAAGTGTAAAGTCCTAATATTAATTAGAATACTCTCACATCTACAAAACATTCAAATTCATTTCCTATCCTAGTCACATAAATGAAAACACTCTTTAAACTAACTTGAAAAAAATTCCAATTACCAAAGAACAAACCAATGAAAACTATAATTTAGAAACTTAAATAAATAGAAAACTACTTATTGACACAAAAAACAGAATAGGTAATAGAAATTGAACTAGGACTAAATGACACAGAAAACAGAGTAAGTTGCAGAAAGAAAACTTATGAAATTGATGTAACATTTAATAATTGAAATCTCTTATTACAGTGATGGATTCTTAAGAAGTTTAATACTATTATAGATCTTACTTATTCAGCTTAAAAATGGGTTTCTTCTGTGATTAAAACTATTCCAAACTAGCTTGCATTTTAAAACTAAAATAAATGTAATTTGCAGAATAAATACAATTAATCTTAAAGACAGAACTAAATAATCTTAAAGCTTAAACCATAATGAAAATGAATGCAATATAAATATTCTATAATCTAAAAGAAAATATAATTAAGTTTATTTCATTGGGAACCAAGTTCTACAAAATCAATGTATGACTTTAAACTTAGAATTTAAATCTACAACAAAACAAATCAGACCTACAATACTAAGCATTCAAAACAATGCCTTTAAATAAAACTATTCTAACATTTGAGCTTGGTTCTAGACTAAAAATACTATGCACATTATTCCGACAACAATTAAACAATAAATAACAAACTTCAGTCATATACAAATCTGATTCCTAAAGTTATTTGATCAAACACAATTCTTATTTCTAATGAAAATAGAAAACAATTAGTTAATCTAACTATAAAAACTTAAAGTTACATAGGAATGGGTTATAGTCTATGTTGGTCGATCCTTTCCAACGAGACCACAAGTCCTTATGGGATTTGCAGAATAAGAAGTTTAAACTACATGCATATAAAAGAAAAACATTAACAACATGAACTGAATCAGATTATAACCTACAAAATTATCTGTGTATTATAAAAACATCATAACCTCTGTCAAATTCAAAAAACAGAACTTAGGTAGCACAATTGTTCTTTATTCCTTATCCATTCTCCATGCATACATATCTATGTCTTCATCCTGTCTACATACACACTACTACTTTTACATTTTTGATCCATGCTTTTTATAGATCGAAGGCTAAAATAACCAATTTCGATTTTACAGTAACAAACTCTATCTTCTATTAATGATACAATGCAAAAATAGCTAACTTATTCATGTTTGATATATTCTTTGGTTTGCCATCTAATAGCAAATATTCTTCTCTATGGCACGTAGTTCCTAGAGATGAAGATTGCATTAATTATACATGAGTCATCGGCAAAGATTAAGATGTATAGACTCGGGTTTGTTCAAATGAACTGGCCACGTATGGAGAGTATTCATAATATCTAATTGTTTCTAAATGCCAATGTGTGCTGCAGAAATCAAAGTATGCTACAGAAATGTAATTAGTCACAAATCCTTCAAGAAATTATATTGAAGCATTAAATCAAAGGAAATTAAATATTTTGATGATTTATCATACCTTAGTGTACTTACTGAATATTTGGATAAATATATGAGAATATAGAAGGATTTATGAGGTAAAAGGATAAAATGAGAAGATCAAAAGTGTATATGGAGGGTGCAAAGAGGTGCAAAAGAGTGTCAATTTGGTGAGCCAACAAATAATTATAGCTACCAGACTAGGCATACCAGAATGAGAGCTTACCGGAATGAAGTATGGGATATGTTTGGGAATTATTTCACCGAACACAGCATCCAAGTGATTCTTAGATATGAGAATACTCTGGGGAATTCTCTGGCAATCACTGCTAGGAAATTTGAAAATCCTACCGCATGTAAGAGAAAATTCAAAGTGGACATTCTGAATAGGCCCTCCATACCTGACAACACCAAATACTAGCAGGTTTTCGAAGATGATATGCAAATCAAAATCTTTTAGGAACTCTCTGTTGAATTTGTGAATACCCGCATAGATGAAGAAAATTCCAACCCCGAGAATGTCCTAGATGTTGATGGAGATGAAGAAGTGTGTATTGGAATAGAGAAGTTGAAAGGATCTTTGGGGGGGGAATATATAGTCCAATTCAATAGTAATCACATCCCCATATTTATGATTCCCATAGAGACACTTTTTGACCAAAATGATGTTGCCAGAGATACTAAGGTCAAACCTGCTGAAAACATTGTGGAAGATAAAAACATTGGCACTGAAGATGATCCGAAAATTGTAAGGTTATTCAATAAATTACATGCTAAAGAAAAATATGAATATGTGAACCTAATGAAGAAATAAGAAGATGTATTTGCATAGAGTTATGATGACCTCAAAGAGTATGACACTTCCATTATACAGCACATGATTCCAATCAAGCCTAGAGAGAAACTATTTAGGCAGAAACTCAGAAGAATCAATCCAAATCTAATGCCTATAATTGAAAGGGAGATTAAAAGTTGTTTGATGCAAAAGTAATTGTAACCCTAAGGTTTTCAAAATGGGTTTCCAATTTGGTGCTAGTTAGCAAGAATAATGGAGAGATAATACTATGTGTGGATTTCAGAAATTTGAATAAAGTCTCTTTAAAGGACAATTACCCTTTACCAAAGATAGACCAGATCCTACAAAGGGTGGTGAGCTCAGAGAGAATATCTACTATGGATGGGTTTTTAGGTTACAACCAGGTAACATTGCTACCTAAAGACCAGGACAAAAATTCTTTCACTATTCCCTGGGGTACCTTCATATATGCAAAGATGCTATTCAGATTAATGAACGCAAGAGCCACTTTCCAATGTTCTATGGATATTGCTTTTGCGGACAAAAGGGACAAGTTTGTGGTGATTTACATGGATGATATTATTGTATATTCCAGTTTTGACAAGGATCGTATCAGACATTTGGAAATGGTTTTCATTAAATGCAGAAAGTATGCCATTTCCTTAAATCCAAGAAAGTCCAATTTTGCTCTAGAAGAAGGTAAATTGTTGGGGCATATTATTTCCAAGGAATTCATAAGGATCGATCCAAATAGGGTGAATGGCATCTTGAAGGTGGAAGAGTCAAGGAGTAAGAAGGAAATATAGTATTTCATTGGACAGGTAAATTTCTTGAAAATATTCATTCTTATTTTTGCTGAAATCTTGATGAAGATTACTAGTATGCTGAGAAAGGATCATGAAATAAAATTTACAGTGGAAGCCAAGAAATATTTTAAGAATATAAAACAAGCCATTTCAGAAGCACCTGTGCTGGTAAGTCTGGATTTTGAGAAATACTTTTTATTATTCTCATATGCTTCAGATCATATTATGGTAACAGTCTTGTTACAAAAAAATGATCAAGGTGAAGAACACCCTATAGCATTTTCGAGCAAGATTAAGAGATGGGGAATTAAAATATGTTATAATTGAGAAAAAATATTATGCTTTGGTTAAGGCCTTAAAGGATTTCAGAATTTATATTCTCCATTTACATATAATTTCATATGTCCCCAGTAGCGTGGTGAAGAGTATACTTACACAAAAAGATCTGGAGGGGAGAAGAGCTAAATGGATTGAATTGATTCTGGAATATGACATAGAAATTAATCCTACAAAATTGATTTAAGGGAAATGATTTGATAAAATGATGATGGATTCCCATTGTGACTCTCTACAGCTAAATTTTTTAGTTGTCGAGTCAAACTAGTCAGATACAGAAGTGCAGGTGGGTCCTGATTTTTCTGTCTCTCCTTGGTATGCTAATATTGTTTATGTATTGCAGAATTTATAACCTCCTGCAGGGTTAAGCAAAACCAGAGTGAGGTCTATGAAGATGAAGGCTACAAAATTTTGTATCATAGATCAATATCTTTATTGGAAGGACCATGGTGGAATACTGTTGAACTATCTTCTGGAGAATGAAGCTCAACATATAGCAACAGAGTTCCATGAGGGAGATTGTGGGGGGGACCATTCTTAGAAGGTAACTGCAAATACAATTCTGAGAGTGGGGTTTTATTGGCCTCCATTGTTTTCATATGTGTATAAAGAAACCACCAAATTCCATCAGTGCCATATTTTTCAAGGAAAAGGGAAGGTGGTTTCACTTCCCCTCAACCCTATATTAGTAGAAGCACCTTTCCAGCAATGGGGGTTGGATTTCATTGGGGAGATAAATCCCAACTCCTCAGGACATCATAAGTGGATTTTAACAGCTACTGATTATTTTACAAAATGTATTGAAGCGATTCCCACTAGAAGAGCTAAAGAAGAAGTGAGAATGGATTTCCTAGAAAATAATATTTTGGCAAGATTTGGTTGTCCTAAAAGAACTGTGACAGATAATGCACTTGATTTTAAGTCCAAAAAGATGATTAATTTCTGCCACAAGTATCACATTGGCCTAAATCATTCAACTTCTTATTATCCACAGGGTAACAGATTGGTAGAATCCTCTAACAAGAGTCTGGTAAGGATTATTAAGAAGCTATTGGAGGACAACAAAAGAGCTTGGCATACGAAGTTTAAATATGCCTTGTGGGATGATAGGATTAGCACAAAGAGGGATATTGGTATGTCACCATTTCAATTGGTGTATGGAGCTGAGGTAATTTTTCCTACATCTGTAGGAGTCCCAGTCATGAAATTGTTGCAAGACCAGTAAGACGAACCTAATCCCATGCAAAGAAGGATCAACTAGATTATTGAACTGAATGAATTGAGGGATAAGGACTATGATAAGGTACATATACATCAGTAGAAGATGAAGAATACCTTTGATAGAAGAATAAAGGAGGATGTTTCAGGTTGATGACCTGGTGTTAAAATGGGATGCCCCGCATGAAGACAAAGGCAAACATGGAAAATTTAATCACTTGTGGGTAGGCCCATACCTTATTGCAGCACTCAAAGGTAACAATGCTTTCATTCTACATTATCAGGATGGGTCATAGTATGAAGGAGGCACAATGAATGGGATATTTCTAAAGCATTATCTGGAGTAAGGGAACAGGATTCCATGTATTATAGTGTAAATATTTTTATTTTTTCAGTCTATACAGATGGTGAATCAGAATATTTGAAGCCCACAGAAAAGGCCCTAAGATCAGAAGAGGTGACCATTTTTTAGTTTTGTTTTCTTTCAGAAAAATAAAGTAAAATAAAAAGGAGAATATCATCAATGGATTTGGTAACTGGTCTACAGGGTTTTTTGCTACCTTGCTGGGAGGATAGCATCCCTTCTAGAGTCGGTTGTTAGCACCATATTTAAAAATTTGGATTATAGAAGGTTTTGGGGGATGATACCTTATTAGAAAATATTAGGAAGACACCCTTAGAGTTCACAGGGGTGTTGAAGGCAGTTGTGGTGGACCATTTTGTCTTTGGAATAAGCAGTATCGTGAATGAGGCAAAGAACAGCATGAATCGATGGCTCATATTCATAAGGATAAATATCAACAGTGAAAGGGAATTTCATGGGTCAGAAATGCCAAGAAAAACATGGTCGTTGGATTTGCGGAGTGCATTAAATGGGAACCATAATGGAAGGTTGAGATTAATCTAAGGATAGATCAACGAAACCGAAGCATTCCACATAGCGTACATGCTCGACCGCAGAAGCTTTTCCAAATTGTGAAATATGCTAAAGGGAGAAAGAATTGGAGGGATGAGATGAAAGCAAAGATAGATCTATGATAACAGTACATTTCGCGATCTAAAATAGCATGGAAGGGGTTGGGGTTTCAATCCACAAAAAAATTTGTAGATTCCACTATGATTGACAGTTGCGAAGAGAGAGCGATTTTGATCGACGGATAAGAAACATTCCACGATTGGGAGTTGCACACTCAATCAAGGGAGGATGAGTTGACGGAATGTTAAAAATCTTAGGTGTGGACGATCCAATGAAAGTAATTGAATATCAACAATGGAGGTTGATTTTCCCAAATCAAGCTACACATACTGGTAGTATGGAAACTTTGACACAAACACCTCGCATATCAAAGGCTCAAATCGCAAAGGGAAAGGATCTAAGGTGCAGATTGTTTAGAGAAGCACAAAGTTTATGCGGTATAGAAAATTAGAAATATATCTACTTGAAGTTGAAAAGGTTTGTCTTTTCCAGAACCTCGAGATTGACAAATGCGCTGACTGCAAACAGAATGCCATCGCAGGTATATCGGAACACCATACTAAGGAAACATGTTAGGCACCTTGATACTCCCTCAGTGCTATTGAAAATGGATAAAGTAGGTGAAATAGGAGTGGTAGATGTAGGGGATAATGCAAAATCAAGGGTTATAGGTCAGAGGGAAGAAGAATGTCTCATGGATGACAACGTCGAGATCTTTAATACCATTCTGTTGGGTGAAACAATTGAGACTAATAAGGGTAAATTGGAAGTCCTTAAGGACCAGGGTAGTGATACATGTGGTGTTTTTAAATACTTTTTCCATTTCTTCTCTATTAGCCAGACCCCCCATTTCCCTGAATTTGTTGAGTGGTGTGCATACAATTTCTCTGCCACTGATAGGGTCATCATGAATAGGTCCAAGTCTAAAATCCTATGCTTTGTTCAGGCTCTTGTCATCTGTAAAACCCTCCACATCCCAGATGAATTTGTCCACATATCCCAGAAATATCGAGAAGAGAGTATTGTATATTTCTTCTGAGAGTCTAGTGTCGAAAATAGAGATTCTTTCTTGAAGTCTTGTTCAAAACCTATGGCTGAATTTATCATTTTGTCTTACCCCATTGACCTAAATCAATTTAACAAAGAAACCTAGTGGTGTGCAACCCTAGCCAGTCACTTTCTAGGTCTAGATACTAATGGTTATATGATAGATTCATTATTATTCTACTATTTTTTTTGAGTACCTGTCCTATCGAACCTGAACTTCGAGGACAATCCTTTTAGTCTTGTTGTCTTAAATTTGATGAATTTATAGATGAGAACATTCGTTCTCAATTACCTAATTTCCATGATACCAAAGTGTTCATATTCCAATATTTTTTGTTGATAATGTTCTTATATTGTAATGAATATGATTTATAGGTTCCTGAGTTGGAGATCACTGATGACATGACCAAGGACTATTGTAAATTCATGAAATATTTGATGGAAGAAATATATAACCTTTTCTTCCAAGAAAGGTTTCCCAGGGTATTTCCTGATATGAGGAAAATACTGCAACTATCTCCTAGTAAGATGATAGGAGACGGGTTCCTGGCAGAATTTGAAATAGTCATAAGGCTATACGTTTTTGTGCATTAGCCTTATGTCCTACCTGCCTTTCTAACTGCACGGGTTTTCTCCTTAGAATTAATTAGACAAAGAATCACTATTGAATAAGAACACTTTTTGAACTCTAAGAAGGGCTCAAGCATTACCTTCCCCTGGGAGGTAGGGCCATACACGGTCAAGAGCAGGGCTTCCCTGCCATTGGTTGGTAACTTACTCAAAGGCATGGGATTCTCTCTGGAACAGGCTATAAACTACGACCCACATCAAGTAATTTCCAAAAGGAGAAAATCTCACAAGAGTAAGCCTTTTGAGAACACTGAAATAACCGGGCTTAGAGAAGCGGCCAATTGGGATTATTTCCCTAACTCTACCACAATGGATATCACCATAGGATGAGACTCTATTTCACCCCTGCCAGGGGACTTTTCTCCCTAAATGGACATGTGCAATATGAAGGGACCATTAGAGGAAATTTGGGGTCTAAAATGGGCCTTATAAGAAAACATGCCAACATTTAATTTTGTGAGTTGGAATTCAAGAACCAATAGAATTTCAATAAAATGAGTCAACCATAATGGTTGAATTGACATATTTGTCATAAAAGAAAACTACTTNTTAAATTCTAAGCAGGAGAGCTCGTTGGATAAGGAATTTAATTCCGCATCCAATGATTACCCACACTGCATACTTTTGATAGACCCCTCTACCCCAAAAACAAGAAACACCTGAAAAACTGTGATGATGACATCATCATGACATTTTTTCAGGTATTTCTTTTTTTTGGGGTAACGAAGTCTGTCAAAATTATGCAATGTGGGTACTCGTTGGATGAAAAATTAAATTCTGCATCCAACAAGCTCTCCCGCTCATAATTTGAGTAAAAGCACAGGGAGATATGTCAAAAATACGAACAAAAAGTATTTTTTTTCATTCTCCCTCCAAAATTAATAACTATTATTTTATTATTTTAACTATTATTTTATTATTTTCCTTAGGAGGCCCATTTTCGACCTAAAATTTCCTCTAATGAAATGAAGAAGAAAAATGTGAAAGACAAACAGAAACAAGAAGAGCCTGAAATAAACAAGTTAGATATCCAGGAGTATGTGTTTGATGGATAGACTCCAAATAGGCATGCCTCTAAATAATATTGGCTAGACTCTTACAGAGAAAAGGCTAATAGAAATTTTAATGAGACGGTGAAGTTGTATGATGAAGTAGTACAGTTTCCATACCCAAATGTGGCATTGAAAACTATGATGGATCATGCTACAGACACCCTCATCCTGGCCTTGACAGTAGGAAACAAGGTGTTAGAGGTTAATGTAAACCTCGAAAAGGTTCCCACTACTGATATAATACACCTTAATAGAGAGACCAGTGACATCTTGAATACTATATTATTGAAGGACACATTACATGTGTCCAAGCTAGAGTCAAGCAAAGAAAAAACTCAAGACCTCTTGAGGAAGGTAAGAGTTGAAAACAAGGCCCCTAAGGTCCAAATTAACAATTTGGAGAATGAATCAGTACAAATAGATGGACAGGAAGATAAGAGAGCCTTATCCCAAATATTGTTGGATGAGAAAGAAAAAGAGATCCAAGTACTTAAAAATAAGTTGAAAATCCCTTCCACCCAGCTCATTCAGACGGCTGAGCTAGCTGAATTTGAGAAAGAGAGGGAAACATTATACACTAAGATTACAAATTGCAAGGCCAAGCTATTGAAGCTCAAGAAGAAAGAAAAGCAATGGGAAGTGGATTCCAAGATTCTGAAGGAGAGTGAAAAATAATTAAAGGATAAGTAGGCAACAAAGGAAAGAGAGCTTCAGGAAAAATGCACAGAGGCTGCAATTCAATCAGTAAATATAGCTACAGAAGTAGATACTAGTTCTCTTTCTAAAGAAATGTACCAAATAGGCCTAAAATATATCGAGCTTACAAATTTGAAACAACAGATCAAGGAGTTGGAGGAGGAAAAAGAAAAAGAGGAACAAGGTAAGGAAGAGATAGATAAGAAATGTTAAGAATTGACACAGCAAAATGCCAAATTAAGCAAGCAAGTGGTCAGTAATATGGCCTTGCAGGGTGCCAAACATTTGATTTGGGACCAAATTATTGCAGAAGCCAACAAGTTTAGACCTTATTTAGATTTCATCTCAAGTCAGGAGAATTCTTTGACAAAGGCCAAGAAAAAGGTTTTGATAGTACAGGGAGAAGTGAATAAAAGATCAACAGAGATGGCTAAAAATGTTGATGAATTTCTAAGCTCCTTGTAAGATGATCTAGTCAGCAAGTATGGTATCCAAAATAGAGTTTCCATTATTTCTAGGGCTAGAAAAGTGATTGCTAAACATAGGATGTTGGACACTCTATTGGCCAAAATTGACATTATAGACCACAAAGTCAAGGAGGTAATTAAGTTATTCAAGCCACTAGTGGACATAGGGGTCCCTTTATTCTAGGAAGAAAAGGGACCTTTATTGTCTAAGAAGGATTATTTGGAGCAATTGGTTAGTTGCAGATTAAACAACCGCAAGTTACAATACATGCAGAAATCCTTGTCGGGAACGATAGTCTTTGATCAATTGGCCGGGATTTGGAATTATTGTTTTATTTTAAAGTCACCTGTGTCACAGTACCCGACATCTCATACACAGAAACTATGGAGCTCAAAGTACAAGCGCATGACATGGTTGTTGCGACCTTGCCTAGTCCCAATCAATGGAGGTCAATTCAACAATACGGGTCAAGCAAGTTTAGGATGCAACCATAAAGGGGATGACGATGCAAGAGTTCTTCTCCAAGGCATGCCCATTTGAAAAATCACCTCTTCCAGACTTTGTACAATTGTCGCCAGCTGGAAAATTACAAAAAGGTTTTTATGCATATTTTCCTCCAGTAGTCCGCAACTTAGTTTTATATTTATGTAAATCATGGCAGATATACCACGTTGGATTTTGTTAGAATATCTTCTTCAGTTTGTAACAAATTTTCAGTTTTAAATGTCGGTTTGGGAGGTCTGAAACACTATAAATTTAACTCCTGAAGAAGGAGAAAGGGTTGGAACTGATATAAGTTTTTTGTTGTATTCTTTCAAGAGCTTTCTAATAAATTTATAGAGTCGAAGGTTGTGTTATCAGAGGGATTCATGTGTTGTTTCGTGTTACAGTTTGTTACTTTCTTTCCATGTGAACATTTTCTAGTTTATCTCCTCCATTATGTTTTCTTTCATGTCTGAAATTAATGTATAACAATTTGGAATTCCTACATATTATGCTTCATCTGTTGTTTCGGATATCCACTAAAGATTACTTCTAAAGTTAATACAAAATTCATTCTTTAAAGGTCTGTGTTAATGGTTTGTTCATGTTCTTATTTTTCCACCAGACAATTATAATTTTACTATGACTGAATAGATATCTTGCCTCTATGTTACAATTACCTGCATAAGTTTTGTTATCTCCATTGTACATCTTGGCTCCATTTCCCAATGGTCCTATGTTTTGTTTCAACCAATATTACAAACAATTTATATTTTCACTTGTACATATCTGGCATTGTTAATATTTGGTGAGAGATCCCTCTCGGAAGAGCAGAAAGCCAGTTCTCTCTTCAAAAGTGGTTCTGTTGTTACCTGGGAATGAGCCTTCACAACCTTTGGTTAATTTACAGTACTAACACATTATACATTTCCTCAAGCAAATATCTCCTTTCAACATCAAAACCCTTCCTGAAGGAAATTAACTCTTCATCATATAATGTTGTATATAACTGAATTATTGAAATGATAAACATAAATGAATCACTTTTTATAAGTATAATCAAACATCATAACAAAAAGTCAATTATTACCATGTAATGGTCATTATAATATATAAATATGAACATCACAAAAAATGTAAATATCAAAATCAATATGACCTATTAATGTATCATTCAATATTTTTTATTTTTTATTTTGATATTAAATCACTTCGCAATATCAAATCTCTGTTAGGAAGTAAAATAAATACTTAATTATAAGAACATCGTTTTCTCTCAATTGTAAATCCAAAAGTTGAATTCTCCAAACTTATTATTATTAATCATGATATTCAATATATAATATAACATTAGTCCACATAGACGGAAAAAACATTTTATACCCTCTAAAACATTTAGGTGAAGGAACACTTCACTATATTGACTTGGTCACACATATGGCTCTTGTTTGCTAAAAGTTTAGTTGATTCAATTGAAAGGAAATTTGAATCTTCACATATCCT
This sequence comes from Pseudotsuga menziesii, assembly GCA_001517045.1. Taxonomy (NCBI): domain Eukaryota; kingdom Viridiplantae; phylum Streptophyta; class Pinopsida; order Pinales; family Pinaceae; genus Pseudotsuga; species Pseudotsuga menziesii. The sequence goes on from LPNX010154423.1 coordinate 209,432, forward strand.
TGTGTAACACCTTGATTTTGACTCCTCACATGTATTAACTCAAATTTTGTAAATGTTGTAATATGTTAATGATATTGATGTTGACTTGTTCATGATGATATTGAGGATTTGATAACAATGTTATTGATATTGATATATTATGTTGAGTTGATGATATTATTTGTATGGACAACATGATGATGATATATTAATAATGATAATGATAATAATATTGCTATCTTGATATTGACTTGACTATACTAGACACATTCTTATAATTGATGATAGTGATGATATTGATCTGATGTAAATGATGATTTGGGGATATGATGTTGATTTGATGACATGAATGATATTGATGACATCGATTACGAATGTTTCATAATAATTGATCATGTTGGCTATTAAAATGGTTAACATGTATGATAATTTAATATCAATATAAAATTGATTATAATTATTTGGATAAGAGATTAATTAGTGTGATAGAATCAATGAATATATTAATTTTGCAGTGTATTGTATACAAGAACAATTTAAGGTTGTGATGATAAATATTAGTCGATTAGTTCAACGATCCTTCATGGTGTAACTTAAATGAAAAAATTGAAGATTGGTTAGGATTAATACATAAATAACATTTTTTTATGCTCAAAGCTACTGTTCAAAGTATTGCAATTATTTGCATTGACACTTATGTACTTAAACAACTCAAATTGTTTAAACACTGCATCTAGTAATAAACTTTCCATTTCCACTGTCATAACATGAAAAATAAAAAATATAATTAGACCCTTCCTGATAATAATAACAAAAACATATCTCAATCTGTAAATGATGAAATAAATCATTTAGATATCACTCTCCATTGCCATCACACTCATTGTCTTCCTCAGTAGGCATGATATTATCATTAATTACATAAACATGTTTTTATCTTGGGTTGTCTCTTAATATGAACCACCAATATATATACACAACATTCGGGTGAAAGAACACTTGGTTGTAGTGTTTTGGGAAAACATAAGTCTCCTTAATTTCATCGCACATTTTTGTAGAGGTGATACATATCAACCCACTATCATGATATTTCTTTATATTATTCCTATCGAATGTGTCCCACCACCTACACCTAAGAATAACACATTGGAAAGATGAGAAATCCACTTGAATGATCTTCGATATCTTTCTGACATAACCCAACATTTCTCCTATCATGTTTTGATCATGGAGGTTAGCACGACTAGATTCACTAGTACAAAATGAGAAATTAATGACTAAAAAAATGACTAAAATATGGTTATAAACGACTATTTCTTAGTCAGCGACTATAAGTAGCTAATTTCCACTATCTTATAGCTTGACTAACTTAGTCGTATTTCACTTAGTCATTAATATCTTGACTTATTAGTCATTGATTTAGTAATTTATAGTCAATGATTTAGTCATTGATTTAGACATTGATTTAGTCACTGATTTAGTCACTGATTGCAGCAATTAATGACCAAATATATGACTAAATAAACTACTATATAACATATTAATGACTAAGATAAATACAACTAAATGTTTGTCACGCTATAAGATACACAAAATTAGCTATTAATAGTCGTATATATGTGAATTTAGTCATTTTTGTAGTCACAAATTTATGATAGGGCACAGAGGAATTGAACCACCTACCTCCTGCATATAATTAGCCAGGTGCTCTACCATTGAGATATCACCCTTTAAGAAGTTTCTATTGCTTGATAATGATGATATTCAAACAAAATTTGCATCATTCAAGCATACAAAATAATGATTATCAAGTTAATATAGATCCATAATGGCTTACCCTGTACTAGTCCTTCAAGTCCTTCTAGCACTTAATAATTGCATTTGAAATACTTGAAGTACTATTACAAGGTATGCCATTATGTATCTATAGTAACTTGATAATCATTATTTTGTATGCTTAAATGATGCAAAATGCAAAAATCCCAGATATTTATAGGAATGCCAAGCATGCGTCCAATGTTTATGACCATAAAAAAGGGTCATAAGAAATTACATAGCATGGAAAAATTAAAATGACTCAAATAAGAATATATTTATGGCCTTGCACCTAAAATTTAACTGCAACAATCATAGAATGTATTATAAAATATACTAAGGCAAATATATAAGACAAAAAAGACTCATACTGCAGGAATAATATAATATAGAATAAAATACTAAGACAAATATATATATGAGAGAAAAGACTCATAGAATAAGCTAAAGTAAATTTCTTGTCACCAAGATTCTGGTGCTGCATAAATAGGACATATATGTTGGACACTGAAAAATCCTCAAATGAAAGGACATTTTCACAATAATCCAAGACCTTAGAAAATACAAATGGTTTTCAAATTACAAAGTTGAAAGATGCATACACGTGGGCTAGACAATAGGATGAGAAGGGAATTCCAATATTTATCCATTGACAACATTAAAATGTGAACACAATCATATTCAGAATCTGATTTATTTAAATTAAGGATTAGAAATAAATATACAAAGATGTTCAAAAGTTAACATTTCCAGCTAATATCCCCTATGACACAATACAACATTGATGCTAGGGTCCTCTATCATTCTTGAGAATGGGGATAACATTGATACAATAGCACCCCTTTCCTTTGTAGGGATGGGTAGTCTGTATAATATTTTATAAGAAAAAATTACTCTATTCAGTTTCTGTGCAGCAAAGTAATATATGATGCAATTTCAGAAATGAAATAAAAACACATTGTTGAATTTGAGAGATGTGAAGATACATCTAGCATCTGACCATTGTAGACTTTTGCCAAAGCTAATATAAGAATTTATCACTCATGAAAATATTTAATTATTATGAATTATGGTCAGCAAATAATTAGCTAAAGTAAGCATAAGCATTCCTAAAGAGATGATCTCATCATAATCGTTCATTTCACCAACATCAAGTCCAGATATTCACAATCATTCCATTCATTTGAAGAATCATTCTCTGCAACAACACCCTATATTCTTAAACATAAAACTCTGCCATTTTTGGAAATTTCTGATACAAATAGGAAAACATCAAATGACAACATCATGGGGATTCATTTCATGTTTTTTTCTCAATAAATTATTTAATAATGATACCATTGTCAGAGATTTTCAGTTGTTGTTAAACATAGAGAGGATGCAAGTCCGTTAACCCAATGGGGTTGCTAGCAGCAGCTTTGTTGATTAAAGGACCTCTAAAAACTCCATCGTGTCTCAGGAAGAAAAGCAATCAGCCTTTTCGTTTGGCTCATATAGTTCTTAACACACTCAAATGTTGTACTCTAATATCTTAAGTATTTAACTTAAAATATATTGGAAATTAAAAGATACAGTTACTAGTGCCTTCAAATATATTTTATTTAAATCCAATTTAGTTTCCTTTATTTATCCCAAAAAAACTAAAATCAATCTCTTTATATACTGTGAAAAACATCTCAGCTTTACCAGAGCTCTTCATGTAAAACAAACCTTCAGAGGAAAACAAAAAAATATTAAAAGTGATCTAATATTTTGTCAATTCTTAATGGAAATTTCAATAGGTCATAAGTGCACTGGTCACATCACCAGAGATGTTGGGGTAGATGCCAATGTTCAATTATCAATTTGGTTTGTCAAACATGTATGGCATGACTTCAAAATGGATATCCTTGAGCTAATCCACAGTGACTTTGGTAGTATAAATAGCCATCAGACCTGGCATCTTTATCCTAAACAAGACACATTTTGTGGCATCCTTAGCAGAAATTTCTTATGACCATTGTATATTTCCTCAAGCAAAGCTCTCCTTTCAACATCAAAACCCTTCCTAAAGCATTATATTAATAGTGAACATTTCAAATGATTGCATTGTAAAAATGAACAGGACCTAAAACATTTTAAAATATTCAGAATAGAAAACTATGGAGTCAACTGGTGACTTCCTAAAATCCAAGATATAATGTTTCTTAAGCCTACTACCATTAGATCTTGAGTTTAACAACTCATATTTAACTGTTCAGGTTATGCTAAACACTTATATTGTTATTCATCATGGCATACACATTAATCTCACTTGCTAGTCAATAAATGTGCAAGAAATTACCCCACACAAAAGCAAAGCAACAAGTTTTCCTAGAACCAACGGTTCATTAGATGTTACTTGATTGGATGAAAAAGGAACACTTTCAAAAGAATATTAAGGAATTAATGATAGGGTATTTTGCAAAATTAACTACCTTAGTGATTCTCTCAAGCCTTGATCCTGTGAAAAACATTATTTTAACCAAATAGAATTAATTGATTGAGGAAGGTTTACAAAAAACCAATGATTCATTAAGTGTTACTTCAACCGCTGCAAAAGGACCACTTCCAAAATAAATTTGGGGATTTAACACTAAGGTGTTTTGCAGAAATAACAAATATAGTAATATTCTCAATACTTGATCCTATCAAACACATTAATGACTTTTTTAACCAAATAAATTTACTTGATTGAATTTGTTAGCTCTCCAGGAAACTCTTCTAGGATGTAACTCGAAGATGCCTGGTAACTTAATTTTATCTTAATGATTCACTCAAATGGATCAAGTCAGATGACTCAATCAAACCTCACTCACTCAAGCCATGCATAAACATAACCAGCTTAACAAGGATTTTAACTATCATTGTTTAGAGAGTTGTAGATAAATGAATGTACGAAGAACACTTAATTTACTAGCAGAAACATACACACAAAATATATATGAATGGCCAGATAAATCAAGTAAAGTACTTACAAATTCTAGTTTATGGATGCATTGACAAGTTTACACTTATCAAAACATAAGACAAATAGAATCATGAATTTGACATTTAGGTTCAAGTAATAGAATAGTCAAGAAGATGAAAATATGAAAAAGTAATGGCAAAAGAAGCTTGTATTACTGATCATGAAATGAGAAGCTTGAGCTTACAATAACTGAAAAAGTCTATAAAATTTGAACCCTTTAAAATAATTCTTCAATGAGATTAAATAATATTTACAAATAAGTTTCAATATCCTAAAAGATGGATCTGATAACCTATTTTCCTATCTCAGATCCGAATTTGTGAGGTGGCTGGAAAATGCAGAAATTTCTGGAAATATGTTGCTTCGATATTGACCTATATATATCAAATAAAAACATATTTTGGAAAATGGAGAGATGTTTTTGTATAGTAGTTTGTTATAAGAAAAAAACTTTCTGAGTTCTTTGATATTCATTTTCATTTTCTCGACATATGTATTTAAAAAACATGTGTTAAACAAGGAAATTCTGAGATCTGAAAATTAGGGCTCATACATGGATTTGATTATCCCAATATGAAAAACCTGTAGCAAACCTGAGAGATTTTATTGTTCTCTGACATGTTAGAAACAAAAACCTTCGACCAGTTTTCAAAATGATTCTCCATTCGCTCAGAATCATCATTTGAAAATGATGACTTTTCAAAGTAAAAAAGCCAATTTCAATGGCTTGGAGCGCCTTGAAATTTTGGTCTTAGCTATATAAAGTCCACTTTTGGTGGATTAGAGACTGTTTTGAAACAATGCTTAGCCATAGAAAACTGTGTTTTGATTTTTTTTAAATAAAGACTAACTCAAAAGTTTTTTAAAAAATATTTACAAGTTATTTCTCATTAAAATGAGCCTGAAAAAATTTAATAAAGTTTTTTTTAATGACTTTCTACCTCTTAATAAAATAAATTTGACTAATTTATGTGAGGAGAAAAAATATGGCTCCTACTCAAGGATGGAATCCTCCCTATGAGGTTCCAAGAACCACATATCCGATGCCTTTCCTGTAAAATGAAAAATTCAAACCTATCTTCTAGTGTTCCATTGGGCATGGAGTCATCTGGCCTTTACAACTGATCCCCTGCAAACTTGTAGCCTACATGTAGCTTGGTCTGCTTATTCAATAAAACAACAACTAAACATAATATATCTGCTCATATCAAAATCTTATTCTGCACCTATTCCTACTCTAACCATTGTACTGATGCTTAATCAAGTAAACTCATGCTTCCAATGAAGCCATGTCAGAAACAGATTTGCTGACAAAATTCCTGATCTCGACCCCAAGAATAATGGAATGTACATCGAATAGGAAAGTGGTTTGAACAGATGATAAAATCAACTTTCATATGACATAAATATTTTAACATATATGTTGCTCATAGAATCTAAATAATCAACAATAGGATCATCAAATTTACAAGGAAATACCTCTTCCTGCTGTTGTTCCAACTAACTGAGATGCTTTTGCTGATGGCTGTCTTCATTGGTCTTAATGATGAATGTGGATTGATCAACCTCTATCAAAATAAAATGCAAGCTCAATTGCTGATCTTAACCTTTCTGCTCTCTTTCATTATATCTCTGTAATTTGAATTCATCATGATAATACACTGGCCTATTGCAGCTAACAATTTATTTGCAAGATATATCACTGGAATTTTGATCTACAAATTCATAACCATCATCAACCACAAGATGCACACATTTATGATCATCTCTCTACTGAAAAGTAGAACTAGATGAAATTCCATAAGTGGACAAATCTTCACAAACCTTAAAATCTTCTTCTTCATCACTGTATTTGTCAAATATGGGAACAACATGATAAAATTATAATGACAGGGATGAAGATTCTTGCATGAGATTATCAGGAACTGGATCTTGAAAAATATTTGGAAAAATATTACCTAGTTCCTCATGGTTACTACAACTTCCCTTGATCTGCAAATCTGGAAATTGGGAGCTACCCTCAGCATCTACTGCAGATCTGAAACTGTCATCTATTGATCTGTTAATTTGTTCATCCTCTTTCGGGTTTCCAACAGGGACAGTCTAATATTCATCACAACTTAAGACAGTATATGCATTTGGTACAATGTCAAAAGCACCTATACTATGATTAACATCCTGAATATCATCAATATCTTGGTCAAAATGAGAGGTGTCACCTATTTCAGCATATCCTTCATGACAATCTGATTCTTTATTCAACAAACTAAATTCATGACAACATTCAGGATATAGAAAGTCATTTGGAAATTGGTATTTACAAAACACATGAAAATCAGCATGAAAATATTCCAAAGAGCTGATACTTTCTTTTGAAAGAGACCGGCACCAGTCAAGAGCAATACCCTCTAATGAATACCTGAAAAGATTAATTTGAACATCCTCGTGTACAATTTCAAGCTGATAAATAAAGTCATGAAAATCCAGCAAGTGTTTAGCTGGCACTTCCCACTCTTCTCCTCAAAATCTGTGAATACTACATTCCCAATCATCTCTACTAGGAAATGGATTAGGGAAACCAACAATCTTTGAAAAATCATAGAAAGCATACCTTTTTTCTAAGATCTAGTTCATTTCATACCAGTGGAGTCACTGACATATTTATGAACAATGGAGTTGCCACTGAATCTGTCCTTCATGGAGTCGCCAGATAGATGATTACAACCAAGATAATTTCCAAGATTTGTCTATCATCAAAGATGGATCTATGTCATATCCCAGGGAATCTCAGCTTCAATCTCCTCTCCTCGGCAATGGCACCAATTTGTTAGCTCTCCAAGAAAATATTCTAGGTTATAACTCGAAGATGCCTGGTAACTTAATTTTATCTCAATGATTCACTCAAATGGATCAAGTCAAATGAATCAATCAAACCTCACTCACTCAAGACATGCATAAACATAACCATCTTAACAAGGATTTTAACTATCATTGTTCATAGAGTTGTTGATAAATGGATGTACGAAGAACACTTAATTTACTAGCAAAAACATACACACAAAGTATATATGAATGGCCAGATAAACCAAGTAAAGTACTTACAAATTCTAGTTTATGGACGCATTGACAAGTTGAAATTTATCAAACATCAGAAAAATAGAATCATGAATTTGACATTCAAGTGCAAGTAATAGAATGGTCAAGAAGATGAAAATATAAACAAGTAATGGAAAAAGAAGCTTGTATTATTAATCATGAAATGAGAAGCTTGAGCTTACCATATCTGAAAAAGTATTTAAAATTTGAACCCTTTATAATCATTATTCAATGATCTTAAATAATATTTATAAATCAATTTCAGGATCCTCAAAAAATGGATCTGATAACCTCTTTTCCTATCTCAGATCCAAATTTGTGAGGTGGATGGAAAATGTAGAAATTTCTAGAAATATGCTGCTCCGATATTGACCTATATATATCAAACAAAAACATATTTCAGAAAACTGAAAGACATTTTGTATATTGGTTTGTTATGAGAAAAACCCTCTCTCATTTATTTGATATTCATTTTCATTTTCCCGACATCTATATTTCAAAAATATATTTCAAATAGGGAAATTCTGAGATCCAAAAATTAGGGCTCATAGATGGATTTGATTCTCCCAATATGAAACACCTATAGCAAAAATGATAGAGGTTATTGTTCTATGCCATATTAGGAACAAAAACCTTAGACCATTTTGCAAAATGATTCTCCAGTTGCTCAGAATCATCATTTGAAAATTATTACTTTTCATAGTAAAAACGCCAATTTTGGTGGCTTGGAGCGCCCTGAAATTTCGGTCCTAGCTGCTGAAAGTCTACTTTTGGTGGCTTAGAGACCATTTTGAAATAATGCTTAGCCACGAAAACCTATGTTTCGAGTTTTTTTAAATAAATACTAACTCCAAAGTTTTTGTTTAAATATTTACAAGTTAGAACTCATTAAAATGAGCCTGAAGAAATTTAATAAAGTTTTTTTTAATGACTTTCTACCTCTTAATAAAATAAATTTGACTAATTTATTTGAGGAGATAACAGAATTACTTAACAAACAAAATAAATAGTATATAGACCCCGCTACCAAATTTTATTCCTCTTTATAAAAAATATTTGGAGTATAGACAAAGCAATCAAGCTAAACCATACAAACATAGAAGCATTGCAAATGCATATGCATACAGAGAACTGAGCAATGCTTGAAAGATGAACAACTAGAATATTGTAGAGAACCTTATGGAAACTCAATTATTGCTATGAAATTGTTTGGAAAGTAGTGGCAAGTAAGTACTAGTAAAAAAAATTACACGTATACCAATGTTGGAGTGCAATCAAAACAAACAATGAAAACAAGAATTTTCTCCTTAAAAGGTAGATTGCATCCTTACTTTGGCTTCATCTACATATATGCACCATCATAGACCAGATTCAATTTAGAAATGGCATTGGCCTCTTCCTATGATGAGAACTCAATAATATTGAAACCGTGGAGGGCCTTAACTGCAACAACATGTATTAATTTGTCACAGTGGTCTAGGAACTAAAAACATGGTCCCACAAATATTTTAGACAAATATGCATAAAATTGGCAAAATTGTGCTGCAATAAAAGTAGGAGCTCTGTATACTCAAATGAAAGAATGATGATACAATACAATGATCATTCCAGGTGCATGAATTCCAAGACAATTTGAATTCCCAAGGAGGTCATTCGAATTGAATGAGTGAGTCTAGCTTAACTAAATATAAGCCACAGTAAGCACTCAAGTTAACCACTGATCAAAACCCTAATTGACTCAACTGATTCCTAACTGAAGTTGAAGTGCAATAAATGACTGAGTATAACTGAAAGTACCTCAGACACATGTCACTGCAATCCAACCAACAAGTGGTAGCGCATCAATGACTCCAGTGAACCCCGATGAGGTTAACTAAAGTGTAAGTGACCATCAAAAGTGGTTGGAGGCACCCCTATTCACTCCAGTTCATTAAATAATCGATTTAATGAAGGAAGGTGCCTTCACTACTCTGTTTAACTTATTGTAACCATCAGTTAGCAATAAAGTGCATTTATGACACTCAGATCACCCCCGGAGTGCTCCAGTTAGCCTCCCCGAATGAAGGAGAAGGATCAGTTAGCCTCCTGGATTGAAGGTAGGTTTAGGTGTGCTCATGCTGATGTCATACAGTGCTCCTCTGATGTCAATTATTTCAATAAAACTTAGGATAGTGGTTTAACTAGGCCAAATTGACCAAAATGAGTGTGTATGGTGGTAAATGTCTCCAACACCCCCCCTTAAGCTATACTCAAAAGAAGTAGAAAACATAAAGTGCATAAGAATGCTAGGGCCACGGAAGCAAAGGCCATAGGTCACCCTGTACAATATTGAAACTCAAGCAATGCTCAAAAAAAACTAAGTGAGGAAAAGAGGAAACACCTAGTGGGAAACCCCCCCCCCCCTCAAGATGAACACTGAAATTAGTTGGATCACCCTGATAAACTCACCCCCAATAGTGAGTGGAGGTAAGCGAACTTCTTTTATGAAAATCTCTTGGTGAAGATGTATGCAATCTGCTCATCAGTCGGTCAGTATTGCATAATGATGGTCTTGTCATGCACTAGCTCCCTGATATAGTGCATGTGTATCTCTACATGCTTGGTCCTCTTCCTGGTAACTAGATTTATGGATATCTTAATAGCACTTTGATTGTCACAAAAGAGGATAGTGGACAAAGTACCACCAAGATCAAACTCTAAAAGAATGTCTTGCAACCAAACAGCTTGGATGCAATCATTCACCGCTCCTCGATACTCGGCCTCTACTGAAGACAATGTTATGGCAGCTTGATTTTTTCTAGACCAGAAAATGGGGCCACCACCAAACATGAATATATATCCAGAAGTATACTTTTGATCAATAGAATCACCCACCCAATCGGAATCTGTGTATCCAACCAGCTCTAGCTCGGAGGCTGCAGCATAGTGAATGTCGTAGGTCCTAGTTTCCTGAATGTACTGGAGGATCCTCTTGGCTTCCTTCCAATGAATATCATGGGGCTGTTGCATGTATCTTGATACATCATTCACATCATAACAAATATCAGGCTGAGAATGAGTCAAGTACAACAAGCTACCAATCAGTTGTCGATAAATAGTGCAGTCCATGGGAGGTGTGCTTTTTCCTTCTTCAAGGCTGATCCCTGAAAGGAAAGGGAATGGTTCAGGCCTACATTCAACCATGTTAAACTTTACTAACAGGTCTGATATGTATTTGTACTAAGTGATCATTATCCCATCATAATTTTTCTCAATTTTGAGCCCCAAAAATTGTTTTAAGAGCCCCAAATCGCTCATTTCAAATGCATTGTGGAGAGCAATTTTGATGACTGAAATAGAAGCAATTGTGCTACATGTGATCAGTAAGTCATCAGCATATAAAACAATAATAATCAAATGACCATCATACTGTTGTATATACACATTTGGATCTGATCTACACCTTTGCAAGTTGTGCGAGAGAAGGAAGGCATCCATCTTGGAATACCACTCTCTTAGGGCCTGTTTTAACCTGTATAGTGACTTATTTAGCTTGAAAACCAAATATGGATCAGAAATGTAGCCCTAAGGCTGCTTCATGTATATCTCCTCATGAAGATCTCCATGCAGAAAGGCTGACTTAACATTTATATCGTGCACTTCCCAGTGCTTAGATGCTGAAATTGCCAAAACTAGGCGGATAGAGTCCATTTTTGCAACCAATGAAAAAGTCTCATGCTAGTCCACACCTTGGACCCAGGAGAAACCTTTTTTCCACCAGCCTTGCCTTATATTTTTAGGTTCTACCATCTACAGCAACCTTAGTGCGAAACACCCACTTGCATTGAACCAATTTCCTTCCCGGAGGAAGGGAAGCTAGCTCCCAAGTAGTGTTGTTCCGAAGAGAATTCATCTCTTCATCCATGGAAACTTGCCATCTCAGATCCTTCTAAACATGGTAGAGAGAGAAATACCTGCTCTTTGGAAATCAGACTGGGTTCTCCTTGGATCATCTGGATTTCCAATGTTATCTCCTACGGACGAGAGTGTTTGTCGGGCCCATGTTGGGAGATGATTTTGTACTTCAGGTTCTAATTCAGCATCTGATGTTTGCTGTACACTGATATCAAAAATCATAGGATCCAAATCAGGTTCATCACCCCCAATTTCATCATCCAAATATTTAGTAGAATAGGAAGGAAATTCAGCAGTTTTCTCCTTCACTAGTTCCACCTCCCGAAGAGGCTCGTCGAACTTGACTCTCCTTTCAATGATGATCTATTTTGTTTTGATATCCAGCAGCTTGAATCCTTTTGATTCATTAGGATACCCATTAAATAGAAATTCTATGCTTTTTGGTTGCAAAGCCCTCCTTTTATCAAGTGGAATTCGGGCCCGTGCAGTGGACCCAAACACCCACAGATTCAACACATCCGTCATGTTTCTAAAGTATGCTTTGAAAGGGATCTTCCATTTCATAGATGAGTGTGGAAATATGTTCTGAATGTATGCTACAGAATGCATGGCTTCATCCCACAAATTTGCAGCCAACTTCTTTGATTCCAACATACAGGTGGTCATCTTCTTGAGAAACTAATTCTTCCTTTCTGCTACACCGTTCTGTTGGGGAGTGTAGGGAACTGAATGCTGGACCTGAATACCACTTTGGGAACATATGTGAAGAAAATAATTACTGACATAATCCCCTCCATTATCAGATCTCAAGATATTGATATTTTGGCCAGATGCATTTTCAATCAAGGCCTTCAGTTCAGTGAATTTTTCACAGACTTCAGACTTCTTTTTGATAAAGAATACCCATGTGTACCTGTAAAATCATCAATGAAAGTTAGAAGATACCTTGATCCATTCATGGATGTGATAGGCATGGGACCACTAATATCAGAATGTATCAGTCCCAATATGCATGATGCTCGGCTTGCCTTCCCCCGATCGAACTTATGCTAAGGGTGCTTTCCAAGTGACACGGCCCTCGCAAATTCCAGTGGTTTCCTTGATGATCGGGAGGCCTTCAACCATGGAAATTTTCTGTAATTGCTGCAATTATTTGAAGTTGAGATGGTCGAACCTCTCATGCCATAGTCTACTAAATTCATTTCCATGATTCAGCAATGTGGTGGGCTTTGCATCCACCACAAAAAGGGAGAACTCATAGGATTTTTCATGATGGTTTGCAAGGCCTTTAGCTACAAGTTTCCTGAATGAAAGTTCTGTGATCTCTACATCATTCGGGCTGAAGGATACTCTCTTGGGCACTCTCGTATGTGTCATTTGATAAACACTTAGGAGGTTTCATTCCAGAGATGGTACATACAAAACATTTGAAAAATATCCATTCTCAAGGTCTACAGTACCTTGTCCTTCTGAAATGATGGTGGAGTCATATCCCATGTGGATGGGAATGGATTTTTCGGCCTCCAAAGATGAGAAGGAGTCTCTTTCAGCCATCATCTAGTTCGAAGCTCTAGAATCTATCAAGAGTGCTTTGGACTTCGAAGTGCTTGCAATGAGGGCATGACCACTTTCATGATGTGGTTCCTGATCTTGCTGATCTCTCCTCCAAAATATTTCTAAAATATTGATGTGATTTCTCTTAAGGTGAGAGGTAGCTTCCTCAAGTTTCTTCTTCATGCAGGGATGTTCAGGGTGGAAGCCCTTCTTGTAGTATGAACACTTGACTTTTTCCTTTCCATGATGCCCTTGTCCTTTGTTCTTCTTTTAGCCGGAAGACTCTTCATGCTGCTGGTTTTCACATTTAGGCTTAGGAGCTTCAAATTTAGTTTTTGGGTTCTTCTATTGCTTCCCTTTACCCTTCAGATCTTTGGATCCTGAGACATGGAGGGCTTGATCATAGAAGGATCTGATGATCCCTATCTGGACAAGCTTATCATGTTCACTTGTTAGGGACTCAATGAAGGCATTGAGTGAAGGCATATTCCATCCAGGGGTTGTGAGCTTCCCTGCACGGAATGTAGAGACAAATATTGAATAATCAGCTCCAAGTTTCGAGAGTATGGTGAGGATGAGCTGATCATCCTCCTTCTCCACTTTGCATTTCTTCAACAGTAATACAATGTGCTTGAACTTTGTGAAAAAGTCATTCAAGGTCTCAAAATAGGAAGGATGGAGAGACATCAACACATTCTCAAGCTAGTATACTCTCAAATCATCCTACTTTCCATACAGGGTTTCCAATTTGTCCCAGATTTCCTTTGGAGTCTTCAATCCTGAGAGATGGAAAAGAAGTTCCCATGAAACAGAAAGGCACAAGAATCCAAATGCTTCATCTTTCTTGTTCAAGAATATAGCTTTGTCTATAATAGAAGCAGGCTCTTCTTTCGTGTCCATAGTGACCCTATAGAGTCCTCTGGCATGTAGCTGAATCTCCATGTCTCCTTTCCATGAGTGGAAATTGAACGGAGTCAATAGTTCTACGGAAGAAGCCATCTGAAATTGTTGGAGCGAATGCTTTCACCTATTAAAACCCTGCAAATCACAACAAAGGGGCATTGTAAGGTTGTACAGCCTACACATTTTAGTCTTTCATCACACCCAACATAGTTGATCAAGCAAGCTTGACCAACAATTTCCTTACTTGGGGTATTAAGTGGTAAGCCTTGGCTTCTGGTGCAGTGCTGGAATTTTTGAGCTTCGCTCAATTTTTTCATGCAAGATCTATCAAAAACCTTGTTTTTAAGAGATCTGAGCTTCATCCCACCATGAGCTCTGATACCATATTAATTTATCATAGTGGTTTAGGAACTAAAAACATAGTCTCACAAAGAATTCAGACAAATATGCATAAAATTGGCAAAATGGTGTTGCAATGGAAGTAGCAACTCTGTATAATCAAATGAAAGAATGATTATACAATACAATGATCATTCAAGATGCATGAATTCCAAGACAATTTGAATTCCCAAGGAGGTCATTCGAATTGAATGAGTAAGTCTAGCTTAACTGAATGTAAGCCATAGTAAACTCTCAAGTTAACCACTGATCAAAACCATGATTGACTCAACTGAGTCCTAACTGAAGTCAGAGTGTAATAAATGACTGAGTATAATTGAAAGTAGCTCAAACACATGTCACTTCAAGCCAACCAACAAGTGGTAGTGTATCAATGACTCCAATGAACCCCGATGAGGTTAACTGAAGTGTAACTGACCATCAGAAGTGGTTGGAGGCACCTGTGTTGACTCCAGTTCATTAAATAATAATTAAATAATCAATTTAATGAAGGGAGGTTCCTTCACTACTTTTTTAACTGATTGTAACCATCAGTTAGCAATAAAATTCATTTATGACACTCAGATCACCCCTGGAGTACTCCAGTTAGCCTCCCCGAATGAAGGAGAAGGCTTAATTAGCCTCCTTGACTGAAGGTAGGCATGGGTGTGCTCATGCTGATGTCATACATTGCTCCTCTGATGTCAATTAAGTCAATAAAACTTAGGATAGTGGTTTAACTAGGCCAAATTGACCAAAATGAGTGTGTATGGTGGTAAATGTCTCCAACAACATGACGAGGTAGCTGCACACTATTAACCTGCATACATAAAGGTATTAAGCAGTGATCCTAGACTTAAAAATATATTTAAAATAAGAAGTAAAATTGAATAATCTTGTGAACTTGGTTTTAACTATATTTTTAAGTCTAGGATCACTGCTCAATACCTTTATGTATGCAGGTTAATAGTGTGTGGATGCCTCGTCATGTTGTTGTAGTTAAAGCCCTCCATGAACGTGATGCTGAGAGATTGATGAGCACACTAGCCATAAAGGTATGAAGGGTTTGTTTGCAGTTCAATTTGCTTAGCACAACAAGTATGTCACTTTTACCAGCATGCTATTTTTTTCCATGTCATAGCTTGCAACACTTTGATAGATTTACATTGTCTTACTGGTTTGTTCTCCTTTTGTGGGCAGTGTGCTTAGAGGAATATAAGAAGATGCATCAAATGGGATCTCTCACAGACATGCTTTTGCCAGATAAGGGCAGTGGTGAAGAAGGAGAAAAGTCAGATCAAGTAGAAGAAGGAGAACCTCTTCCTAGAACTGCTCGGCATACAGAATTTTATCTTGAAGGGGTAGAAAACATTCTCCAAGTACTTGTGGGATCCTTTCAATATTTATATGATGGTTTTTCATGCTATGTTTTGTTCTAATTTATTTTTGGAATGAAGATATATTTATATATCCTAACACAATACCCTAGTTTTCTTGATAATATTCTTAATAGGAAATTTGAGCTTAAACTATTTTATGTATAGCAAGCAACAACTAGGTTGGTCCTGAAAGGTCAACCCTTCTCATTTAGGTGATGTCATGTCCCCTCCCCTCATCCTGATGATGGAGAGGAAGCAACCATCACTGTCATTGCTATCAAAAGGAAAATCCATCCCATGAACATGATAAATAATAATCCATTGAAGTAAAATCATACATAGATGCATACCAAATGCAATCGTAGAATTCCTTGAATCATAAAATACAATTGCAAATGCATAATACATGAAAATAAATGGCAGAAGAGAAACACATTCATTCCAGCATTCAACATGTTCATCATAATTCATTAAACAAAAACAGTTGCAGAGGTAAAAACACAAGAATACTTATCTTGAAAAGAAGCTGGCATGCAACTAGCTATGCCGCTGCAACGTTTCACCCAACCATAGGCCAATGTGCTCATCAATATCTTAGCATCACTTCCACCCTCTAGTTGGGCATGATTCCCACAAGGAACTAGGGAACAATAGGATTACATGCAACAATACCATACATCCACAGTCAATCCAACACACAGTTGGGTTTCAAAGACTATCCATCCAATACAATGAACAACTCGGTTTCGTGGCTATTAAGGAAACAAACCAATAACATAGGGGTTCCTCGGACTTACTCAGCCAAGCTAAACTTTACATCAAACACACAGTCAACCAATTAACATATGGGCACCTTAGACTTACCCAGCCAAGCCAACACTAGGATGAACTTCACAGCCAAATACAAGTTTTGGGTATGGACAAAAATGTCCTGGGAATCCAAAACGAAAAATGGAACAAGGGGAAAAACAGCCCTGTCATAAAAATTTTAGGGACATTCAGGAGAAAAAATGACCATCATTCACACCCAAATTGTGAATCCTAAAATAAAAAAATGCCTATGGGAATTTTGGGAGCAATCTGGCCTCAACAAACACCCAAAATGTAAATCCCTACTGCACATGCACTCATCAACACAAAACAGATTCCCAACCATGTAGAAAAATGGAACAATGACAGAAAATGTGAAGGAGAACTCCCATATTGCTCACAGGGGAAAAAACGACCTCTACAAACCCCTAGATCATGGATTTGAATTCAGAAAACGTTTGTTGGCTTCACATGGTCAAAAAGAGCCTCTTAAAACCACAAAATCATATCTCCCTTCTTCTCATTTTCCTAGCAACACAGAAAATGAATTATGGGCATTGAGAAATGAAGAAACGACATGAAATCGTGAGGGAGAGAGCTCAACAAGCTTCAGTTACATGAGAGAGACCTAGTGTGAATGAGAATGGGTGAGGAATGAAAGATGTGGGTGAACAATGGCTTGGGCATGCATTTCTATGCATTTACTTGCCCCACAGTCAAAAACACATTTTTCCAAAATGGGTGGTCTTCCCAATTCGAATTTGACCTCCATACCTTTCCCATCCCAAGGAAATGACTTCATGAATCCTCAACCAACTTCTAGATGACTGGGCACAAAAAGACAAAATGGATTGCTGACAACTTTATGGGTTTTCCCTTAGACATTTGGTTTTTCCCCATTAGTTCAAAGGTTTGAATATTTCCCCCTCCCTATTCCTTGTGAAATCATGCCCCCATCTCTTTAACGTTGCGGCACATAGCTAGTTGTGGTATTTTTAATAATTACATAGTTACATGATGTTTCAAAACATATTGTTCCTTTCTAGCACATAAACCATCGGCATCGATTTTAATTATTGAAAAATAAAAAAACTAAATCCATGGTGGGGCCTTCTCCTTGAGCTCCACACCACGATTTATTAACGTTATTTACATCATATGCAATTCAATACCATGGGGTCAAAACCGGGGTATTACAGGTGAGGTCTTGTTGACGGGAAAATATGACTATGCACGCAACGGGGGAAGACAACCCAGACCGGGATCCTTAGAACGGGCTCCAAGCTGTTTGGGATGGTTGTTCCCGACAGGTTTAAAGGCTCTGTTAGCCTGGAACACTAACAGTCTAATGGTTAAAACTAATGCTACTAATTGTCAGTCAAACCTATCTTTATTATTTACAAATGTTAATTCAGGTTATATGTTACAGGATGTTAGACTATCAGATTTAACCGACTTAAATCAATGAATTATAAATACAGAAGCTGAAAAGACAAAATATAAACACAGTTAATATTTTACACAAGCATGATATATACACCTTGTACAATCATTTACAAAAGAAATAAACTGAATGTAATTCATAAAGAAGGATCTGATTCAAATAGATTTTCAAATAATATAATTGACAGAAAATGAACAACAAATTATCCTAATCTATTTCCTATCGTGATCAGGAGCAACGAAAGATTTAACTTGCCATCAATTTATGCTAATAAAATAATGCATGAATATACTTGATCACATTCAAAGAAATTTAAACATTAACCAAAACCATGCAATAATCACTACACGTTATATAAACAATGATTAGATCATTAACCATATAACATGACATATCAGCATAATTAAAAGCATTTAAAATCGATAATCATCCAAAACATGAATGTCTGTAAAAATCCTTCAGAGAATAATAACAAACATAATTAGAATAGAAAAGAAAGAACAAGCCTGATAGATAATCAAAAGTATATGTCAAGCACAAACTATAAACATATATTTAGAATATCACCAGTCTAACATATCATCACTGCAGACAGAAAGCTGTCCAAAGTTGCAGGTAAATTAAACCAGAGTCTCGTTCTTTCCTCCCATCAACTATCGATCACTGGCAGCAGAGTTTTCAGAGCTTCCAAAAGATAAATCTTTTGTGCCTTGGCCCCCTCTTCCAATCAAATTCCTCTCTGCTTAAATAAACCACGATCAGAAGAAAACAAAATAAGCTCTGCACAGGCGAATTTCTGGAAACAACCATTTCGTCGCTGGCCGCAACTGCAAAAATCGTGCTCAAAGGATCCTCGAAATCTCCTAGAATCCATCATTTTCTGGCTAAATCCTCCTAAGTAAAGCTAAATGGGTCCGTTCTGAAGAAAACCCATGTGCCATATTTTTAAGATCTGCCTCCATTTGCTCACAATATGCCCCGGAAAAACGTCTGTCAGTTGAGAACGCGTTTTTAATAACTGGCTGAAAATGAAATTCGTTTCCCGGCAGTTTCGTTTCTCTCTCAGCCCCAGCAATTTCTCAGGAAATTGAACTGCTCCTCCTTATTTTATTAACCTGCAAAAACATAATCCAATCGCTCACATAAAGAGAGGAAAGACTTATAAAATAATCTGATAAAAGAATAGGATAAGAAAATAAAAATAAAATCATCTCCCTCTATCATTCTTAAAACAGAAAAATATTTTTATTGCTGAACACTTAAAACCAGCGTGATCAGGTAGAGAAGATCACTGTGATCTCTTCGATTTTTTTTGGCACCTCCTTCACATATGCGATGGCGTTGATATTGATGGATTTTAGGGTTCATGTCTTCAATGCTGATTAACAAAAATGAAACTTTACAGCAGTAAATATCGACACATGACAACATCTTCCTTCCTCGAACTTAGTGATTTTGTTTAATAGCATTATTACAAGATGATTCTCATTAAAATTTTGAAGATATCACTGCACTCAAACAACTTGATAACCATTTTTATCGTTCAGTTTAGCAAGATTGTCTCCTAACGCTGGCGATCTGGTAGAAATAATCTCAACATGGTGGCACGAATCCAGCTGTTTCAGTGTTTTCAAAATTCTGTGATTTGTTTCAATGTGTACAATTGAAATATTTCAGAGTTTATTGGATATTTGTTTTATTGTCGGTGGCAGTATCAAAATCCATAGATTCGGCTGACTTAATGCGAGGATTCCATTGTGAATAAAACAAAATACACAAGCCTTTCCATTAAAACGATAACCCTTTTAACCTTCATTGATAACCACAACGTGGCGCGTTATTCAAATAACTGGTGAATAAATCAGAGAATAACCTTCAACAAAAAGGAAAAGTATGCTCGTTCATGTTGATTCCTAGTATTTTTGCAAATATGATAAAATTTAAAATAATAAAGTGTCAATTATACCTAACATTCTAGGTAATTATTAAAAAGATCAAAGAACTTTATTTATACATTATATTCATACAAAATAATTAAAAGGTTTACTTATTTTGTATAAATAATAAAAATAAATAAAGTTTATTAATTGCAAAGATACTCATTTGATCTTTATTTATTCAACACTTTTAAATAATATAGCAAAAATAATAGGATAGGCTTAGTAAAACTCTTAACTTAAAATGCATGGTTTTATCCTCCAATATCCATTGTTTCATGAATCAACATTACCAAGTTGAATAATTGAATCAAAATTAACCATATATAAGGTGCCAAAAATCTAATAATCAGCCTTCCAATTTCAAAACCTTATCAACATTTATGATAACAAAATCACACAATCGAATGATAAATATTTGGATAACAAGTCACTACTAGGTTATAACAAATTATTAACAGTTATCCACTCAAAATAATAATTTCAAAATAGTAATTTTGTCACTAATCCATAGTTTGCAAAGGTTTTCTTTAAAAACATTGAATTTCATGTTTCAGTAGCTTCTGGAATGTCACAATTTCAGTAGCTATCGATTCTTTAGGTTTGCTATATGAAATTCAAACATTTCATCAAAACAAAATACAATTTTATTTGATGAAATAATGTCTTTTAAAAGCTGTTGGGTAGGGGCACAACAGGTCCTTAAAGGTTTTACATGGCTGGTATTAGTCTTACTTGAGCTCTCTCTAAAAATTACTGTTATGAGATTAGGAATGGAAATGGATGAACTGGCTTGTTGGATCCATTCCGAGGGGTTTCTGGATAGAATTTTCCATCAAACCAAAAATAAGTGGCTCCACATGGAACAATTCTTTCTGGATAGAACATGTTGTCTCAGTATGGGTGCTTATGGGCCCTTCAAATCCACTTAAAAATGAAAAGAAAACCTAAAACCCTAAATCTAATATTAAACGCTTGCTATCTATATGCAAGCATTTCATATTTAATGGTTTAGATTTGCATGGATGTACATGAATGTATATATTTTTAATCAAAACTTAAATATTTTATAAATTTTCTGGTCGACTGGTTTTTGTTTCTGTGTTTTAAATTTATAGTTCAGTTCCATATTTTGGGGTCGACGGGATTGGTAACCAGTATGGTCGTAATAACTCTTGTTAAGGATATTCCCCATTCCTTTGAATAATTATCACATAGATCAAAGTAGTCAAACTTGGACTTGGAAAATCCCTTCAACTTGTAGCAATTGAAAATTCATCTAGAAAACATCTTCATGCACATCAATGTAAATATAAACAGTTAGACACTAGGTATGCAAGCTTCCCGATCTATGTTGCATGCAAGGGTGAAAATAGAAAATCACATTGATATATATAAATTATAAGTTTTGAGATATATAAAATTAATGTTCTGAGGAACTTAACAATTGACTGAGATACGATGGGAAACTCCCAATCTGAATGGGTACCAAAATATGCAAATGTTTTCTTGTCAATAAACCAAATATTCTTCCAATTGAATTGTCAAAGTATTTGACATTACTTCAAATTAGATTCAAACTCTTAAGGGGCCCTAGAAGTTTCTTATAGTTGGAAACTACATTATTTCCGATGATCAATTGATTCACCTGTTAACAATTTTTAATTCTACCATAATAATGTGTAAATTCCTAAAAGTGTCTATCTGTAAATGATAGTTTATTGTTGTCCAGCCTTCATTCCTCTCCCAAAAATGCTTGCTTTATATACAAATCTTCCCATATATTATTTTGACCCTTCTTATTAATGTTATGAATGGTAGGATAGTCTAGATAATGGTAGAAATTGATTCAATGTTTCCCATAATTACTGATTAGGTGTTTCCTCATGGGAAATACATTGTCAAAGTGTTGTGTGGAGTATCCTCTAGTGATCCTCACCCAATTTTTTGGGATTACGGTATTGATCAAAATGAAGGTTGCAGCTTGTTGAGTGAGGCCCTGATGAGACTTCATAGAAGATACAAAGGTCTTGTATTGAATGGTGCAATCAAAATAACATTGAATATATTGAGCGTGTGCAATCAATGATGGATTTGATAAATGCTTTCCAAACAATAGGGATTCAAAAGGAATAAATCGCATTCATGGAGCTCTTACTGCTCATATGTGGCATGGCATCGTAATAAAGTCACAAAGAAAATCCACTAGCATGCCTGTATCGCCAAAGAAACAAGAGTTTTATGATGATGATTATGAATATGAAATTGAATATGAGCTATTATCTAATGGCTCAATTGAACCTTGGGATGGGGTAGAGGATCCTTGGGTAGCTATTAATAATGGTACACAAGATATTCATATAACAGATGAAAGAGAAAATATACACGAGTCTTAGAATGTACCTGTTGAGCAACCTAGCAACATTCAAGCCCAAGAGTAGAATCTATGTGCTTCAATTCTTGAAAGGAATGGTTCGGTGTCTCAAACTCTTGTGTTGTCTATACATGATGGGAATCATTCAGAAACAATGACGTCATTGATCTCAGGTGTCACAAAACAAGGTGAATTGGAAGAAGGAGCTGAACATAGTGTAGAATATTTTGAAACTAGTGAAAGGAAGGAACATGCCTTTGATGACTTAGAACAGTTGATGCATGAAATGGCACGCATATGTGAAAACTTGATATCAATGCTAGACATCCTTAGAAAGGATATGGTTGGCAGGCTAGCCATGAAAATGGATTCTATATTTTCAGATGATGAAGAAAATTAATATTTGGATTAAAGGGTGTGTTATTCTTGTATGTTTGTGTTTGTGAATCAAAATTTTAGTTTAAACCTTGGAAAAAAATTAGAGAGGAAAAGTAAGGAAATGATGATGTTCTAAACATCTACAGCACATTATGTTTTGGTTGTATATAAGTGGATATATATTATATATGGGCATTCATGGTATTAATTCTCATTTATTTTTCATGACAGGGATACATTGTACATTTGCAACGATGCTGATCTTTTTACTAGAGATATGGATAGGTTGTAATTGTGTTTTAAATGCATTTTGTGTAAGCTCTTCTTTAAAGGATAAAACAACCCTAAATCAACAAATATGTGCATGAATCGGTAGTAAAAACAAAAGTATTTTAATTTCACACCTTTATATTAGGTGAGGAAATGCCCTAGAAGCATATTTTTATTGTTGTCCAGCCTTCATTCCTTTCCCAAAAATACTTGTTTTATAGAGCAATCTGCCCATATTTGATTTTGACCCTTCTTATTGCAGCTGTGAATGGTAGGAGAGTATAGATAATGGCATAAATTGATTCAATGCTGCCCAAAATTACTGATTAGGTGTTGCTTCATGGGAAATAATTTGTCAATTGTTGAGTAGAAAATCCTCCAATGATCCTCACACATAGTTTTGGGTAATGGTATTGATCGAAGTGAAGGTTGTAGCTTGTTGAATGAGGATGATGAGACTTCAAGGGAGATACAGAGGTCTTGTATTGAATGGTGCAATCAAAATAAAATCGAATATATTGAAGTGTGTGAAATCAATGATGGATTGATAAATGCTTGTCAATCAACAGGGATTCACAAGGAATAAATCGCATTCAAGAAGCTCTTACTAATATGTGTCCTAGCATGGTAATCACAAATAAAACCCACTGGAATGCATGTATCGCCAAAGAAACACGAGTATTTTTATGATGATTCTAAATATGAAATTGAATATGAGTTATTATCTAATGGCTTAGTTGAACATTGGGATGAGGTAGAGGATCCTTGCGTAGCTGTTAAAATGGACAGAGAACAGTGTTATATGGGTTACACTCTCAAGTTAGGTTACGCAGCCAGAATTGAAGAGGGCCTCATGGAAGAAAGTGTTTGGTTGTGGAGAGCCATTGGAAATTGGCATTCCTTATAAAAACTAAAATTCTAGCTATGTTGGTTCTATTGTATTTGGACCCATAGGTGCTATACGCAACATCAATTATAAGATAACCAATTAGATAATTTTCAGTTATTATTCCTTGACTCTTTTACAAGGAAAGTTGAAGAGAATGAGACAAACTTGTTCTCCCATAATTTAGCCTCCCTGCTAATGCGAACTTCCTCAATCTTCTTGATGTCCTTCAAATTATTTTGAGCATTTCTATCATATCTCTCAGGCCTGTCTCTTATTCTCTCAAACTTGAACATTTTGTCCTATTTATTTCAAAGCAATGATATTAACTGAAAATTTTGCATGTCTAATAATTTCATCAAATTAACTCCATCCACATCCAAACATGGCCTTAATAATTTGGTATAGAACAAAAAATGAAATGGTTTTCCTTGCATTCTTCAAAATTGTTAAAAAAATTACTATTGTTGCAAAAATTGATTAATCTTAAAGTTTATTTTGGCAACTATCTAAGTGAAAAGAGATAGACCCAAATAAGTAATCATCTGTATTGCAAGTTTGGATGAAAATTGTGGCAAAACATGGGAAAACATGGGCAAACATGTTAACATGTGTCATGGGCACACAAAAGATACCTTAGTAAGTTCTTTTCCATGTAGCTTTATGTATGCTTTAGTCCACTTCACCTTTTGAGGGTTACGATTCATTTTGAAATTATTATGACATTTGGAACGAAAAAAACAGAATACATGAAAATGAGAAAAAGAAGTTAGGAGATAGCACTATCATTTTAGTAGCCTAGGAAGAAACTGAAAAAATAGCAAGATATAATGGCATTTTTGGACAGCCCAAATTCAATGTAAAATGTTATATTAATTAGATGACTGCTAGGTTCAAGATGGATAACCTATCTGTTTTTTCTCCCAATCTTAACTCAGTTAAAACAGGTGGAATATTCCTTTTGAAATGTGTCATTTATCCATCTTTATAAATAAATAAATGCAGTGGCCGATCTTCTGTCCAATGAAGGATTGAGTTGGAATTTAAATTGCATACAGGAGTACAAAGTGGGTATTGGTATGCCAGATCAGCCATGGAAATCCAATATGATATTAATGCAATTGAAAGGAGAATATTTTGATCATGAAGTTGTTTCAATATCAAAATATAGATAGGCTACTATAAGGCAATATGTAGTTGCAGTAGCTTTAGCTTGAGGCTTGTATTTTATAATGTTCAATCTCAGCAAATATCTTTGTCTTCTTATTAAGAAAAGTTTAAAAGCTTCATTTTTCTACAAGCTTTCATTCATGGTTATTCTAGAAAATTCTCTTAGAAGTCTTTAAGAAAAGCACAGGCCTACTAAGGTTGCTAATGGAATATTCTGAGTATTTAGTTCTAACATAGAGTTTCGCTGGAAAATTTCGTTGTCTTTAACGAAGGTTCAGGCCTGCCAATGGAAATCAAGTAATGATCATGCCAAAGTCCTTTTAGGCCTAAAAAAAAATCAAAGTATTCTATTTCTCAATTATACTGTTGTTTCAAAACCAATTTTACTGGAATTGTCTTAAATGACTTGACTTTCAACCTTTAGATGGATTAGTACTGAGCTGCATATTAGGCCATTTGTTGTCAACTTTTTTGACATTAGATATGTTATAGACTAAATAAAGGATAACGTCTTTATAGTTAAACAAAAAAAATTCACAAAACAATATGGTACATGCTTTCCAAGGTTGCTATTGGAATATTCTAACTTTTCGGCTCTCATACATAGTTTGGTTGGAAAATCCTTTGTCTTTAAGGAGGGTGAAATCTTGCTAGACCTAACAATGGAATTCAGATCATGCCAAATCCCCATTAGGAATAAAGATAATTCAGAGAGATCTCTTTCTTAATTATATTGTTATTTATACCCAGTTTTGTTGGAATAGTGCTTAGCAACAAGAAATTATAGAAACAAGCATCTCCAAGGTCAAGCAAAAAGAAACCTACCTCCTCGTCTTCTACAAGTGTCTTGAATATAAAATCAATTTCATAGGAAAATATTTCACAAGCAATAAATGGAAACCTGCCAAAGAAACAACCATGAATTACTATTTGTAAAGAGAAAAATCCAATAAGGTTAATAGAACAACACATGACGTAAAATCCATATATTCCCATGCCTTCTAGGAAAAGGAAAAAATACCAACAATAGGTGAGAAATGGTAGTTACTTGAATGCTCTTCTATTGTCTTTATCTTTTGGTGGTTGTTCTACAATATAACACAACATTTGTTGCACTTGTGGTCTATCTTGAATGGCACAAGGTGGTAGTTTGTGAAATACCAAACTCTGATAGTTAACTAAAATACTAGAGACTGCATTATCATTTTATAAACCCTGCACTCCTTTTTCCTTCTATGACTACAATATCTTTCTCTTTTTCTCCTTCATCCTTCTATGAGAAACCATTTGTGAACTTGTTATTCTATTTACATTAATTATACTGCAAGCTTTCCTTTCATTACTTCTGTTGGATATTTTTCCTATGTATGTCAAATTTTGTAAGAACAAATTTGCAGTAAATATTCTTGAAAAGGAACACTGGCCTATTGAGGAAACAATAATCAAAACTTAATTATTCTGTGAAGAACCTCCTGCAATAAACAATGAGAATGCATGATGTAACATAAATAATGGATCACAGAAGATATTTTATTAATCGCAGTCCACTTCGAGGGGGAAACCTCCTTTGAGCAAGCTCAATACAAAATAACTCTTCAATGCCTTCATTAGCCTCAACACATACATATATATTAAGTCTAATCTAAACAACTATTACTCCCCATGAATGTGGGATAATGCAACATATTAACTAGATGACTTACCAACTATTACTTACTCCCCATGAATGTGGGATAATACAACATACTAATGGGACAACTTACAAAGCATATGTGTCCAACAAAATATACTAACAAAATAAAGAGGAGGGTTGACACGGGTTTTCAAAATCCCCTACCTCTTAGAAAAAAAAATTCCACAAATATTTAGATGCAAAAACTGTTGTTGAATCTGAATGAGTGGTTCCTAGGTAACATCCTTTGGTGGCATGTTGTGCCATCAAATTAATACCTCTATGATGGATCGATAGCGAAGTTGAAGAGGGATCCTATTGAGGATGGTCACTGGATTGAAAATGATGGATCCTTGCTTATCCAGTTTCAGTAAGACATTTTGTGCTTTGATGTTGGTGCTAATAACTTTCTTGAGACAATAGACATGAAATGTTGGGTGACCGTGAGAAGAAGGAGGAAGTTCCAATTTATATGCAATGAACCCAATATTCTGATGAAACTTATATGTGCCATAGAACATTGGAGCCAACTTATGATTCCCTTTGAGTTTCAGGAAGGATTGCTTGTAAGGATGTTGCAAAAGAAAAACCATATCACCAACTTGAAAAGTGCACTTAGAACGGTGGCGGATGGCTTGGTGTTTCATTCAGTTTCTTTCCATGTGAAGATTGTCCTATAAAATGTGAATAATTTTATCTCAGTTTCAGAGAACTATGTCAACTTCCTAAACTGGTGAACTGCTATGGGGGTATGGAAGTAGCATTGGCAGTTCTTGACCATAAACTACTTCATATGGATTCCTTTTAGATGTCGTATGGTAGGAGGTATTGTACCACCATTCAGTGAGAGGGAGCCACTTTTCCCAATGATGTTGTTGTTCAAAGGTGAAGCAACAAAGATAGGTTTCCAAACATTTGTTGATAACTTCAGTTTGACCATTTTTTGGTGGGTGATACCATGAACTCATCTTCATTTTGGTTCTAGTGTGGGGAAATAGTTCTGGCCAAAAATGACTTGTGAAATTTACATCGCAAAAGGTCTAGTCCATGAAAATATATGTGACTAAGGGGGAGAAATATGGATGGTTGAGGGCACAAAAATGACTATATGTGGAGAGGCAATCAACCACAACCAAGATCATTATCTTCCCTCCAGGTGTAGGGATCCCTTCAATTAAATCCATAGATATATATGTCCAAACCCGTGTAAGGATGGGCCTAATGTTGGGAGGAATGCGTCCAGGAAGGAGAGGAATACACTGGTCGCCTGGTCTTGGTGATGAAAATTCCATTGGTTTAGCAAAGACAAATGCATATCGATTGAAAATTTGTTTTACAACCAAGGAAGTAGTGGAGACCGCTGATGGTTGCATCTGAATGGAATGGAGCTGAGCGATGACACCATGTGAATTATTCTTAAGGATATTTTCCATGAGATGTGAACTGATGATGTCGAGATACCCTGGTTGTAAGCCCTTTAATGTGTGTTTTTTCCCATTGACGAAAAAATGCATCCATAGTTCAGCAAAATCCCATAAGACAAGTCCAAGTGTGCATAACCATTGAGTGCCCAAAATCACATCACATCCTCCAAAGGGCATGGCAAACATTTTATAGCACAAGGTATAATCTCCAATAGAGATACACACATTGTGACACTTTCCCTTGCAAGTTAATGTGCCCCCATTGTCAATAATGACTTTAAATTTAGAGCAAGGATAGACAAAATAATCATCATGTTTGGAGATTTGAGGGTCAATGAAGTTATGGGTGGTACCAGAATCAATGAGTATCGTAAGAGGGATCTTCTTGAAGAAACCCTTGACCTGCATGGTTTTTGGGGTAGTGACTCCGCCTAATGCATGGAGAGATATCTCTGGGTGTTCGTCATGAGAAGGAGGGTCAACATGCGGTTGTTGAATGTCAACTTGGTCATCTACTAGATCCTGAGTAGCTACACAAATTTCAAGTGCATGTAGAGAAGCTACATCTAAGGGATAGGTATTTTTCTCAGCACATTGACGTCCCCGACTAAATTTCTCATCGCACTTGTAACAAAGCCATTTTTCCCTATGTGCTCGCATCTCGGATTCAACCAAATGCTTGATAGAAGTGGTTCTAGGAGATGGAGGGATTCGAGGTCTTTGGGAAACCATATTTCTAAATGGAACAAAAGTGTATTTGGAGGGTTGTTAAGCCATGATCCTGTCCTCTTCCAACTTATTCAACCCAAGGATTTTCCTCATTGTGTTGTGACAAAAAAGTTTAACCTCGAATCGAATTGTATCTTGAAGACCACTGACAAAACAACTCATGTAGAATGCATCAAACAATCCTTCTGTGTGCTTGACTAATTTTTCAAGTTTTGTCTGATACTCTCTCACAGTGCCATTCTGGCGAAGTTTGGTGAGTGCTCCTATGAAGTAATAAAAACCACTAGGGCCAAATCATTGCAAAAGGAGTTGGATAAAATCTATCCATTATGGCTCTTCATGAAACTTAATTTACCAACAGAACCATTGAAGGGCTTCACGTTCCAAATGAAAGGATGCAAGTGGGACTTTGGTGACATCAAAAGTGTTATGCATATTAAAGTATTGTTCTACCTTGTGTATCCATCCAGTTGGATTATCACCATTGAAAAGAGGGAAATCAATCTTCATCCCATGAAAGTTGCTAGAAGAATAGAACTTGGTGTTTGTAGAAGACTCAAGCTGTCATCGGTTGCTCATGGCTAAATGCTAAAGATGGAGGTCAAGAAATATGTGGTCCATATCTTTGAGTCTTGGTCCTGGGGGCGGCAAGTTCTTCTTCTATTTGTCTATTTTCTCCTTTTTTTGGAACTGGAACAACCACTCTGGATTTATATATGTAATCGGAACAAAAATATAGGCACCCAATCAAACAATTTTTGCTCTGCAATTTCTGTTGTTATCACTGAAATTATGAAAAATGGTTGATTTTAAATCAACGATATCTCCACTTTCAGAACTTCAAATAAGATGATTTTTTTTGAAACTGTGTAATTTTGAAATAGGAATTCATATATGCAACTTGTTTCTCCTAAATCTGCATAGAAATTTTCATAAATGGATCTGAAAGTCGCCCCCCAGTTTTGCCCCTTTTTTTCCAAAAAAAAAATCCCACTTGTGCCAAGGAAAGTGATCTGATACTAGATGTGAATAACCTCCTGCAATAAACAATGAGAATGCACAATATAACATAAATAATGGATCACATAAGATATTTTTTTAATCATGGGCCACTTCGAGGGGGAAACCTCCTTTGAGCAAGCTCAATACAAAATAACTCTTCGATGACTTCATTAGCCTCAACACATTCTTATATAATAATTCTAATATAAACAACTATTACTCCCCATGAATATGGGATAATTCAACATATTAACTGGACAACTTACCAACTATTACTTAGTCCCCATGAATGTGGGATAATACAACATACTAATGGGACAACTTGCAAAGAATATGCGTCCGACAAAATATACTAACAAAATAGAGAAGAGGGTTGAAACAGGTTCTTAACATATTCATGTCATAAAAAATATTGCATTATGAAATCTCAAAGATTTCATTTCAAATTTAATACCTGATTACTTTAAAAGGTAATGAAATTTGTTCTCACAAACAACTAAAAGTCTAAAACATACCTGCATAGAATCTCTCCAAACACTCAACTTGAGATCATGTCTTTAATATTATTTTCCCGTTGTTCTCCAAGACATATATTATCCTTGATAGATAACATGATACTAATATTTGTATCACCCTGTAAAATTGACCGCAATGGAGCATCTAAAATACAGGAGAGATGAAAATACTTGTGTAGAGTAAAGATGCAGAGTTATGTCAATCTAAGTCGTATAAAAAAAAAACAATTCATCTAAGTCACTATTGTCCAAAATACAAATTAGCATATCCAAATGTATGAATGTTCCATAACATGAACAAATTACACAATATACATGCACGTTTCTTCATGCTTCTTCTCCAATAAAAAATACTTGCCTCATGTTGGTGGTTCTAGGTCAAGGGGTTCTTCGACTAGAATTAGAACTTCTTCTTGCAAGGGGTAGGAATGAAATTGTAAGGATGGTCCCAAGGCATAGGTATGGGGCATATTTTACCCAGGCTATTCACACCCAAGTCAGTATGGATGAGTTAACTAGGTAAGAGTTTTAGGAGGGTGCCAAGGAGTAGATATACTACGTTTCCAAGGTTGATTCCAAAGGCGGTTTCAAATCCCGTTTCATATCACTTTCTCCATCAAATAGCTCAAGGAAGGAATGTTACCTAAGTGGGTGGGAATAGAATATGATTTCCTACCCCATAGATAGATATCATCATCTCCTCATTATAGAATGATAGATCCAGTTTCATCATCATAATATCATATACATTAGACTCATATTAGTAAGTTGTACTCATAAATCATAGTGTTAGTGTGTTACTAATCCATATCCAACCAAGTAATGGAAATCAATGGAGAATTAGTTTCAAAAGAAAGAATGGAACTGCTCATCTTCAGGTTTGAAGTCCATATTTACTTATATTTGATAAATACTTGTAGTCAGAGGATTAGTGCCCTTGCTTAGTATAAAAAACACTAGGGTTACAAGGTGAGTACCCCTACCCCTAGTTGTTGAGAAAAAAAATATGGAACTTCTCTTTTATATTAATGGATCCTATTTAAGTCACTGGATAGTATTTAAAATTTCAATTAATACATCCACCACTGACCCCCACAAAGAATCAACATGTTGCATCAGCTCATCCAAAGCATAAGGACCCAAGAGTGTCACCTTCCAAAGCTCGTAAGTAGGTTTTTGATATAGAAAATTTCACAAAACATATTAGAGCACCATGATCATTAATAGCCTAAATACCAATATTATTAAGGCACAAAGCATCCAAGCACGATGGTATACAATCTATTGCATCTGCATAAGGACACCAACCATGATAGCATCCAAAACAACATTAGGAAGACCAACAACATCTAGCACAAACTAACAAGTTTGAATTTTGTCAATAATATCACTCATGGTTGTAGCTACAAGTGAAAATACCCCTCCACCAAAGTCTTTTGATATTTTGAATATAGTACAATACATAGTTTATTTTGTCAAGATGAACAAAATTAGATTTAAAGAATTAGCACAATGTGGCATAAATGACAACCATAAAATCATTTGTTTCAGTTTTTTTGCATTTAAATATTTAAGGAAAGCTTATAAGTTGATCCTAAATGCAAGGAATACATTGGAATAAGGGAGATCATTTGGATTACTACATATCAACGCTGTGTACATCCATCAATTACAGTTACCTAGGATATGTACAAACAGAATTAGTCAAGCATGTGCAATAAAATTATAAGTGGATAAATAGAAGAAAAAAATGTGGTTTAAACCTTCCTTAATTTCTATACTCAGATATATACTACAATCACACTTTGTCTCTTAAAGAGACAAGCCACTAACAAAACAATGGACATACCTGAGAGAGAGAGAGATAGGTAGTTGTAGGAAAGAGTGAGACAAATATAGACCATAAGGTCACGAATCAATATTGTCCACCTCAAAGGTGGTTGCAGTTCAACATAACAAGTTCAATAAAGAACATGGCCTGCCCTAGTAGGATGACAACAAGATCCAACACAATATAATAATAATAATAATAAAACACATATATGAAAATATAACTAAAACAAAAAATCTATATGAAAATGAATCTCTCGACCAAACAAATCTCGGCCCACCTCTATTTGATGGAATTCATGGTTAATTTTCCTAAGCACAATATTCTGCAACTCTAGATTCAACATCACCTTCTTCCCTTACAAAATCCTAGGAAAGTTTCTTGGTTTACTGTGAATTGATAACTTTTTCCTGATAATATTGGTTATAATACCGAAGCGTAGGTAACTGGTACAATATCATGACATAAAGTCATTCCAAACATATGAGGAGATGGAATAAGAACATACACTTTCCCAAGGAGAGGGACAAAACTCAAAATACCAATGAAAGACATAAAAAGCATTACCACAGGGAGAACATAATGAACCTAGAGAGCTTGTATAAGATGCATCTTGGGTGGAACAAACACACCCCAAGGGGACCAAAACAAGAATATATCCCTAGATAATACAACAGGATAGGATAAAGAGTCCCATACTCGAAAAGGGAAAAAAATTAGTATTCCACAAATACTGAAAAAAAACTCCTAAAATATTTGTATCAAGCCTTCCTCAATAATTTTTCCTTCCCAAAGTTATAAGAAGAAGAGAAGACCACCCTTCATATTAAGTGCTTCCTTGGATAAGCGGTCTGCACTCATATTGTGCTCCCTATAGACATGCCTAAATTCAATGGATAAGATATTTTGTTTGATAGACAAGACCCACAAGACCCACCCACAAGACTGACCCATAAGACCCACAAGACCGATGTGTACAATCAAGGTGGGGAAACAACCATTTTACCCACAAGACCAAGGGTAAACATTTTATCTTCTCTCTTAAGGTATACAGTCCATATGTGATCTATATAATAATTCTAAGTTTTATCATCATCGTATAAGGAAGGTGATGTCTTTCAACTTAACACTCCCAAAGGTCCCTGTGTTAAAGTTGAAGCATCAAAGGACAATAATTAACAGCAGTAGTAATAAATTAACTAACAAGTTAAACAAGCATAAGTAAAGGAAAAAAAAAACATGGTAACATATATAACATAATTTTAATTTCTCTCAACTTAACACTCCCAAAGGTCCTTGTCTTAAAGTTGAAGCATCCAAGGACAATCAATAACAACAGTAATAATAAATTAATGAACAAGTTAAACTAGCATACGTAAAGGAGAAAAGAACATGGTAACATATATAATATAATTTTCATTTCTTCTGACTTAACACTCCCAAAGGTCCTTGTGTTAATGTTGAAGCATCCAAGGACAATAAATAACAGTAGTAGTAATACAAGGAACACAAAGGTACTTCAATGGATAAATTTCTAAAACAATACCGGAAACAGAAATAGTACAGTTGTGACAATGCAAGATAAAGTAAAAACATAATTTTCATTTCTTTCAACTTAACACTCCTAGAGGTCCCTGTGTTAAATTTGAAGCATCCAAGGACAATCAATAATAGTAGTAGTAATAAATTAACGAACAAGTTAAACTAGCATACATAAAGGAGAAAAGAACGTGGTAACATATTAACGTAATTTTCATTTATTTCAACTTAACACTCCCAAAGGTCCTTGTGTTAATGTTGAAGAATCCACAGACAATAAATAACAACAATAGTAATACCAGAAACACAAAGGTACTTCAATGCATAAATTTCTAAAATAATACCAGAAACACAAATAGTACAACTGTGACAATGCAAGATAAAGTAAAAACATAATTTTCATTTCTTTCAACTTAACACTCCCAAATATCCCTTTGTTAAAGTTGAAGCATCCAAGTACAATCAATAACAACGGTAGTAATAAATTAATGAACAAGTTAAACTAGCATATGTAAAGAAGGAAACAATGTGGTAACATATATAACATAATTTTCATCGCTTTCAACTTAACACTCCCAAAGGTCCCTGTGTTAATGTTGAAGCATCCAAGGACAATCAATAACAACAGCACATGCAATAAAATTATAAATGTGCAAAAGGAAAAAACATTTGTTATCGCATAAACGTTGATTCAACACTTTGGTAATATTTTTAGTCTTAAAAAATATCTATGCTATGTATAACACTCCACAAAACAGAAGTGAAGCAACAATGAAACACTTCTAGTGACCGCAATACAACATATCTATCAGATAATACCAATAAAGTAATCACTTTGAAACCATCATATAAAATAAGGATGACATATGGAGTTACCCAACAGCGTTCAACACCCTTTTCTAAGAAAACCAATAGAATTATACTGCCTAGACAAGGGGTACTACTACAGGAAGAGGCCATTACTAGTCAACACTCTCAACAACATGAACTTCAAGAACATCAATATTTGGGACAAGAACATAAAAAATCATCTAGTTTGATGACTTTTCCAAATACTTCTTTGGCCACCAAATGAAACTCCTTTCCTTCTCCTTCAAATGGAGGCATCCATCTATTTTATCTTCATATGGAAGTGGGATTTTACTTGTGACATTGATGACATTGACATTTGAATCTTCAGGACCAAGTTCCACTCCATGGATCACAGGAAGTGAATGAATTCGTCCAATGCCGACAATAGCACCGTCATATGGATCCAATTTTTAACAGTTTCACCTTCCTGGAGTACTTCATGCCCCCTAGAATTATATAGCATTGTAAAAACCAAAACAATATACCAATTAAACCATATTCTAAGATATAAGCCTTCATGCATTCTAGTATACCAATTGATTTAGTACATATATTTTCATGTTCATGGCCATGTTTTGGGTCTTTCAATATTGTTTCCAGAAGGTGGAAAGAGGAATGGGATCGTTTGTATAGGGAATGAAGCCTAATAATTCCCCGTGGTCTATTTTTGGGGTTTTGACTGAGGTTGCGAAGAAGTTGGGATGTTACCGGATGTGATAGTGCACAAATCCGATATGTCATTCTATGTAGGAGGGGGTGGTAAGGAAACAAAGGTGTTTGTCGATGGTATTGTTGATCGTAGGGAGGACATGCTCTGTATTGGATGGTCCTTTAGGATTGTAATACGCCAGTTGGTCGATGGTCATAATCTTCCCATAATGGGGGAACATCAAGAGTCGAAAGACGGTATAGGGAACGACTCACATTGCATACATATAACTATATCCAAGGAGGATTTTGTAATTGAGTTGAGAGTTGACAACCTCAATGTCAATCAACACAGTTTTTCTGGCCAACTCAACAGGGACATTCATGAGAGCACGTTGTGGTAGAGAAACATGACCATCGTAAGCTCAAATGGTGGTGGTGGAAGGTTAAAGGGTTAGGGACCCAATATTATTCCAAACAAAGGTTGACACAACACAGGTGGATTCCCCCTCATCGGTGAATGACCAAATTCTGAATCATGACTAGAACCTAGAAGGAGATGGATGATGGAATCAGGGGTTATCCTTAATCCAAGTTGAAAGTGAACAACTGAGAATCAGAGGGATCGAAAGAAGTTAACGTGGATAGAAAAGACTTGTGTTCTAAAGGACACGTTTTGAGTACTTCTAGAGAAGACATGGTCAAGGGAGACTGGGCCAAGTCGTCGACTATACTGTAGTTAAATGTGGCTCTATATGTGGGGTTGTTCGCAACATGACACAAAGGGAACCGTAGTACTTTGGCAGTCTCGTCCATGGGGGGTCTCAAAAAATGTAAGGATATATCGAGAGTGGTAGAGGTAGATTTCGTGGATGGGTTAACAGTTTCTGTGGTGGATCCATACTCGTTTTGTCAAGTCTGTAAGTTGACACCAAACGATAACATCATAAGGTGATGGACACTGGGATCAATAGGTGGACTTGTAGGAGTGAGTGTGGTGTTTTCTGGTACCAAGGGTTGGGTTGCAACCATCCCTTGATTTGGTAGCGGTTTTTGGAGTACCATAGGTGCAGGACCTTGTGGTGTTGTATTTGGTTGTGTTGGAGCGACCATATTAGGGTCACATTCATTTTCAGCTTGTAATAAGTGGAATACATGATTCATATGGGGGAACTAATGTGTATAACAGTCATAAGTGTCACAAATGGTGCATGGACTATTGGGGGTCTTGTATAGGGGGATTGGCTCCATTTTTATTCGAAAGGTTGGGTTGTTGGCCACCACCTTGTGGTTGGTTATTTCCTCAGTTCCTACCTCTTTGTCGTCTTCCCTATCCTTATTGGTTATTGGGGGAGGGTTTATTAGGGAGGTTTTTTTGAGCATAGACAAGTCCTTGGGGAATAGGAGGAGTCAAGGTCGGAGTAGGTGTAGGTTGCACAAGTGGTGGGTCATAGGAAGTAGTAGCTAGAGGAGCTACAAATCCTACCATCTCACCATTACACATAGGTGACAAGAATTTTATTCCATGAACGTGAGGGACTTGAGAAAGAGACAATATGAAGTTGTGGATCCAGATTGAGCCACTATGCGTGAAAAATCAGGGGTGTAGCCTAGTTGGGAAACACTAGGGTGGTACCAAAATGAGGTGGCATCGAAGGAGAGGTCATGTATAGGTGAGGATACTGATTAATAGATCCAATGACTCCATCAGCAGCATGGGATGCCCCCAACGTATCTCAACGTGAGGATCCAACATAGGGAACATCAAGTAAAATGGTATATAGATAATTTGATTGGTCATAGATAATATCGAACTATTGTGCCTCGAGGATGGATTCCTCTTCAGTTTGTAGGTGCTCATATGCAACGTCCTTCGCGATGGGGGGAGGTAAGGTTTTTAGAAACCAATTTAGGAAAATCCTATCATCTAACTGAATTTTACACACAAGTTACGGTGATGACACCACTTATGGATATCTTCTGTGATATGGTTACTCATGTTTTGTCGACATGATAATAGGATTTCCATTCCCTCGTCATAACAAAAGGGTAACTGGAATTATTGGAGAAACATCGAGGCTAACAAGGAAATTTATGGATAAGTGGCATGAGGTAGTTTAATGTACCATTTGGTTACAACACTAGTGAGTGT
The DNA here is from genome assembly GCA_001517045.1 of Pseudotsuga menziesii. Lineage (NCBI taxonomy): Eukaryota > Viridiplantae > Streptophyta > Pinopsida > Pinales > Pinaceae > Pseudotsuga > Pseudotsuga menziesii. The sequence continues at coordinate 247,052 of LPNX010154423.1, forward strand.
GCATTGGAATAGTCGTAATCAGATTTAATCATCCACTATGCTATTAGAGGAATACCATAAGTGGCATGACGTAACATGGTTTTGGGGCTTCTCTCATTCCTTTCCCTCAAACTTATGGATGCCTAATGGGAGTTTGGTAGGAATGGGAGGCCACAATAGCTCATGATGGATGGGGTCATATGTCAACCATGCCAAATCAGGCAAGTTGAGACTAGACATAAATGGTAGACTAGGACTTGGAGTAGAGTGATGAGGACCAATGATGTTGCTAGGACCGGTGAGCCTATAGTTTTTGTGTGCAAATGGGGGTTGGTATGGTTGAATTTCGACAATAGGAGCAGTTACTAGAATGGTGTGAATATATGGAATGGTGGTAGAAGGTCCAATGCCCACATGTATAAAGGAAGGTACATTCTGAACCATGGTGATTGGAGTGGGGCCACCACTAGTGGGTAGCATAACAGAAACAGTGTGGGAGGTGGCGAGGGGTCCACTAGGACTAGGACCTATGGGTCTGGTAGAAGGGATACCCAATATGATGGGTGGATCGGTCACGAGTCCACTATCAATCGTCTCCCTTGTAAGGGGTTAGGAGGTGCACTAACCATGGGGCTAGATGGGGTTGTGAATAAGGTAGGTTTGGATTGATAGGAATCTGAATCAGACTAAGTTGTAGTGTATGGATCTAAAGGTGGTGAAAGATGTTGAATATGGATCCGATGATGATGGTTCAAGTAAATGAACTAAGGGGTATGCCCACTAAGTCTATGCGAGCAATGTGGTGGAGCAATGATGATGTGATGGTGCACTATGTAATGAATGGAGGCGCAAGAGTGTCAAACGTGGGCTCAAAAATCCAACTATAGTCGAGTGTGAAGAAAGAGAACATAAAAATGGTGGCTCATAGGCCAAAAAGAAAGCTCTAAAATTGAACTACAACAACGTGTTTCAGCAAGAAATTCTACAACAAAGTGTCTAGAAAACCAACAAGAAGCACTAGTTATAAAGAAAATAATGCACTAACCTATGGGTTGTAAGTGCAAGCAAAATCCTAGCTACAAGATGGAAGCCCCTCACAAATTGTATCCTCTACTAGGTGATGAAATCTCAGTCAAACAATACAAAATGGAAGAACAATAGGCTAACAGAATCTCACTACTAAGAGGGACCTTGGGTACAAGATCCCTAAATACACTGGAAACTAGGCTATCTCATTCATGACACGTCTGGAATGGTTTCTTGGAACTTCAGCCCTTTGTTCCTGTACACTCGATATGTCCCTTAACATGCATGAGGAGGAATATGAAGGGTTATCCTTCTCTGCATAATGGAGTGCGGTATTCCACCCTGACTTCCAGAACCCCTTCATTGTGGATTACTCCTACATAGTAGGGGGTCCTCCGATAGACTGATCATCATTGTGTCAATAAGTACTAGAGTATTTTGGTACATGTTGTAGGTACAACAGATCCCATGTTATTTTGACACGGGAGCCCAATCACACATACGAAGGTAACTTGGTAGGATCCTTCATGACCTTGTGGGATTCTATTACATTTTTATTGACTCATGGGATTCCCTAACTTCACCAAATTTCAAAGAAAAATTCATCCTTGATTTCTTTGTTTTAATATGCGGAAAGACTGTTTGTTTGGAAGTGTTTGGCCATCCCAAAACCCGCAAGTTGTGGAGTGCAAGATAGTTTAGTTGGATATTTCAATTTTCCTCTCCCCCCAACTCGCAACCCGCAAATGCAAAATGCGGGATGCGCGAGGTTTTTTTTATATAGATATGCTTTGATCAAACCACACCCGCATCCCACATTTTTGCAGAATGCGGGCTGCAGAGTTATCATTTTTCATCGTTTGGTTTGCATGTGTCCGCAACCCGCATTCCACAAAATGCGGAATGCGGGATGCAAAGCTAATTGAATAAACTTTCGTTGTTTTGCGATTCCACATCCCACATCCCGCAAAATGTGGAATGCGGGTTGCGGAATGAGTAATAAAATTTTCAATTTCATGTTTTTACCCCTGCATCCCACAAAACATGATCCTGGCCGTTCTTTTTCTAATCCTATGGTCTATATTATTTCCCATGAATTATAAATATGGTGGTCTTATTTATGATTTTTTCACTATTTTTACCATTGTAATTTGCTCTCGTTAGTGAATTTACATCTATATTTTACCAAGCAATTTTGACAGTGTTCACTACGGTTTCAGGTTGGTTATCAAGTTGCCTTCTCACATTTTGAATTGCTTACTGTGCTTCCTTTATAATTAAATTTAATTACTAGTACCATCATCTGAACAGGACATGGAAACATCCAAAACACCCCGAATTACAAGGAGAAAAAACCTCCAAAAAGACATGCTTACCAAAGACCCAAATTTTGGTGTTTTCTCTGATACCAGTGGCCGAGTGTCTAAAACTTACCAGTTGGATTGGTCCTGAGTTTATTCCATCTTTGATAACAATGACATTTCAGAATTATAGGGTAATCAACTTGTTTATGAGAGAATTAAGGATTCTTTCCTTCATATGATCGCTGCAATACCGGCCATCATCCCTTACAATGATTCACTTAGATGGATTACAGACCATGCTAGTCTGAAAGACCATTCCTTTAACACTAGTGTTGGAACACAATTGGACAATTTCTGCTCTAAAACCTTTGTGAGAATTCACACACTTAAACCTTTTAAACAGCTCCTCGATGTAGACTTTATTAAAGCTGCCAAGTCTAAGTTCAATTTCGACCAAATGCTGAAATCATGGATGGCTGAACTGCGTAAGTTTTCCTAGAGGAAAGATGAACTTTACCCCATCGAATGGTTCAAGGAAACTTATTCCCTACTTGTAGTAATGTTATACAGGCTTTATGTTCTCCCAACTGTTCTTACTTCAAGGAGAATGGGCCCCCATTGCTCAACATGTCATAACTACAGGTGAATCCTTTGCCTGGGCTTCAATCCTATCACTTGAACTCAAAATTGCCATACAAGAGTTCTAGAAAGCTACTTCTAGAAAGAAGACCAACTTTTATATTTCTACCTTCATTGTGGATATCTTTTGTGCTGAGTTCTGCTTCCCCAATATGGGATGGAGTTGGGTATTACCATCCCCACTTGTGCATATTTATCATTCTGAGCTATGGGATACCAATTATGTAACCAGGTTTTATTATATATGTGAGAGTTTCCTCGGCCGGGTCTATTTCGTGATTTTCAACAAGGAAGCTCCTACATTCTCACTTGAAGATAAAACCCTCATAGCCACTATGGTATATTGGTATGTCGATGAAGCATTCACCTATATCAAGGTTTTTGGTAGCAATGTTGCTCATATGCTTCCCAAGGTCATGCCGGACAGGTTGGTCCTTGAGGATATTTCATTTCAAATAGTCACAGAAGGGATTTACAAGAAATGTCTTGCACCTAAGAGGAAAGTTTGGCCAAAGTTTCCTCACAGTTTCCTATAACCCTTGGATCCTTGAGCATACCTACGTCTAATTGGGCATCAGAGTTCAGTGAGCACATAGTGTCACTCAAGCTTGGTTTTGCTAGTAAAAGGAAGCATGATCCCAAAGGGATTTTGATTTCCATCTCAAGCATAATCATTTTAAAACAGGATATGCTCATGAATGAACTCCAGATGACTTCATCTATCAGGGATTTGATACTTTTCTGAAGTCTTGGCAAGGGGTAAAAGAAAGGAAGAACAAAGCCATATATTGCAATACCAAAAGGAAATCAGGGACAGAGTTCGAAATTATAGGTCTATGGAGTTAGACATTCAAGAAAAGATAATAAAAGATAGGGAAGAAAGAGAATCTAAAGCTGCAGCAAAGGAGGATATGGCATCCACAAACGCATCCACAGAAACCAGTTCAGACATAGTTAAAGGGAAAGATCCCATGGAAGAAGTTCCCCAGACATCTGTGGAGCAAAAGGTCAAGGCCTATTTGCATACTTTAGAGCAGATCAAACAAATACTGAGCAAAATGAATTCAGAAGTAGACACTCAAGAAGTTACAACCTCTCAGCCAGCTAAAGATGCTCAGGTGACCATTGTGGTTGAAAAGACTCAAATCGAACAGAAACCTCTCAAATGACTGGAATCTTTAATTTCATTTATCCCCACCTCTACTATAGAATTGACTCATTCACAGGAAGAAGATGAGAGGGTTTCCCATGTGCGTGTTACCGTTGAAACTAGAAATGGTAATGATTTACTAAATTTTACCAATGGTAGCAATGGAAAGTCTTCATCACCTCCCTCACAATATCAACTTTATTTTCAGTCTGGCCCATACTCTTATGCATTACTTCTCTCATGAATAATAGCTTTATCTTCATTATCTGTTGGTTCTACCGTGACACCTTTCATGTCCCATCTTTATCAAGATGCCACTTGTCTACCTGAATCTATTACACTTGTTTCTATGGATATGCCCATTCCTTCATCTACTGTGCCTCCATTTTTCAAAATTTCATTGCATATTCCTTCATTCAGCTTAGTGTCATCCCCTATGACTGATAAAACTTCAGCAGTTTCACCATCATCACTCAAGGCCACTACTTTGCAAGTTTCATCAACCGAAACTTTTGTTCTTGACATTTCTTCAGCCCCTGAAGTAATTCTTGCTCAGAATGTTCCCTCTTCTCCATCCACTTCTCCTATTACTATGACCATACCCTCTCACAAAACAACTCAAACCTCTTCTCTGATATCCACAAGCATTAGTATACCCCCCATTGATGAGATGAGGGATGAATTCAACAAATATTTTGTGATATCCCTAGGAGAATATTGATACAGCAAAGCTGATAAATCAGTGATGAATAAGGGTAAGAAGAGGAACAGGGATCAGAGTGATATGGACATATATGTTGCAAATGAGGATGTGTGGACCCAGCGATCAAGTGACCCATAGGCATATGCCACAAATGCTGCATCTGTTTTAGGATATTTTACAGGTGCCAATTTTTATGATGTTACCACTTTGAACCAAGAATTTGATAAAGAGAAAGCATAAATTGTCAGTCTGAAGGAGGAACTGGAGAAACTCAAGAGGCAACATGAGAACAGGTATGATGAACTTCAAGTAAAGAATATTATTCTTAGTGAATATCTGCAAAGATAAAATATTGTTAATGCCACTTTGGTTCAGAAAATTGCACTGTTAGAAATACAGCGTGAAGATGCAACTGCAAGTGCAGCTTCATCTTCGTTTTCAAAGTTTTCCCAGGAATAATTTAAAGAGATTTCCATTCGAACCAATAAGGAACATCAGGATTTGGTATGTGAGTTATTTAAAACTCTAGATAATATCTTTGAAACTCACATGGTTTTTGACAAGATGGTTGTTGTTCTGGAAGACCTATTTGAGAAGAGACAACAAGATTCGAAGGCTTATGATGAAGTAATAGACTGGAAAAGGTAAATAAAAGATAAGCCAGATAATGTCACTTTCCTTACTAACTTCTAGCTTAAGAAGGTCAGGATTATATTGAGAGCCTGGGAAGATCTAGATGAGACAATAGTTGAAGCCATAAAGAAAGCACGAGCCATTTGCAGCAAAAGATGGTATGCAGCTGACAACATTATGGATGAATTATCCTTTCCTGCAATGGTGGTTATTGAAAAAGCATGTCCACCTGGATTGATGATTGAGCAAGTGGAGCAGTGAAGGGATGAAGGAGAGGAGAAGATCAAGAGGCTTGACCACATTAGTATCCACGATGTAGATCAATTGATCAAACAACCATTCATGGTGGACGGAAAGATCCACATCTATATCCAATTTTGGCATAAACTCACTAAGAATGAGATTGAAGATCATAAGTGCAATGCCCAGCTTGGCATTGAATCTGCTAGTTACCCTAATATTGAGGAATTTCTACGTATTTGGAGGATGTGGAGAGATTTCCTGGGATATTAGATTTGTTTAGGTTTTGGTCCCCTTTAGGGGGGAATCTATTTTTTTTTAATAATTATTTAAGAGGATGATCTCGAATGTATTAAGGACTTTTTTTTGGACTTTTGGAAGAAGGAAGACTAATACAGGAGATTGAAAAACACCTCTGTTTTTCCCAAGGTTCATGTAATTTGTTATAGAATTCTGGATAAATACAGTATTGTTGTTTCCTATCTCTTGTATTCAATCTGATCAAATGTATTTGACATATTTTGATTTTCTTGTTCCAAATGATCAGATAGTGTTGTGATTCACTTGCAAATTGATTAATGCATTTTCTCGGAATTGGGATTTATCTTTTTTATTAGTTAATAAACTTATAAATCTCTTAGGAATTTATTCTTTAATTGTCTTTATCTATTTCTATAGATGATTCAGCATTAAGTTTTACAGCTTATATGTTGGTTTTTCAACTAACATGTGCATGTGCAGGTTATCCTAAATGATTTAATCTTGAGTTGTTATTATTTAATTTTCATTAAACAGTTGTGATTTGAGCAAGAAGAGTATCATCTCATTTACATTTCTGTTAATGTGCTGAATTGCTTGTTCTTCAAATACCTCAAGATAACCTGTAAGCAATCCAATATCCTTTTCAGAGTAGTTTAGATATAGATTAGGTTTCCTTTCCGAGTTAGGTTTAAGTTGTCTTTTTCTTCATATCATCTACCTTGTTTCCCAAATTGGGAAATATCCTCTGTGGATCAAATCCAACCATAAGCCAACAGAGGCTACAAAATTATCTGTGGGAGATCACTATTCCAAATAGCTCGAGGATAGAACAATACCTACGTGGGATTTTTTGAAGCCTTTGGCTAGGTTTTCTCCATGTGTTGTAATCCTTAGACACCTTAATCAGCCACATACACAACTAGGGCTTCAACAAATGGTGCTAGAAGGAGGGCCAACACATCATGCCTAAACGAAATATTCACACACCTCCTCTAGTAAGAACTTCGATCATCACCCGTAGTCATGCCCATGCATCTACATCAGGGGAACAAATAACACAAGGTTCAGACATTGTCCCTGTTACCCTTGGACAAGAACAGACTACCCAATCAGATAGATACGTTCTCATATCACCCATCCGAGGACCCATCACAGTTGGAAAACTGTTGAAGGGTAATCCCCACAACGTTTCTAAGATTCGAAGACGATTCACTGAAGAACATCCTACTTAGGATCCTCCCCAAAATGATAATTAATATAGTCTAAGTCTAGGTGACCAAAACGCTGAGATACGTCGCGACCTTTTCCATGAGCCATCCACTCCTAGGTTAGATCTAGGTTCTCTTTTTCAGGATTCAGCAACTCCTCGACATAGCATCCGAGCAAGAGGACCACCCCCATCTCCTCCCCCTTCTTCATTTTCCTCGGACAAATCATCAGATTCTAAATCTTCGGACTCCCTAGCGAAATCTGTCCCTATGGCTGACGATCATCATAACAGGCCATGGTTATATGGGGATACCATGTCTATTTTAGGCCATCAGCATAAGTTTCCTAAAAACCCCGAGAAGTGGCTTCAAAAATTTAATCCGGATGACAAAATCCCTATGGAAGACCACATCAAATCCTTCATGCAAACCATTATACTTAGGAACGTCATACATGAAGACGTGGTTTGCAGACTGTTCCCTTATATGTTTGAGAGAAATGCTTCTACCTAGTATTTTTCCTTAGAAGCTAGCTCCATCCCATCATGGGATGTGTTTTCTGAACTCTTTACTCAAAATTTTGGGGATGACAAGACCCCAAAGGAGTTAGTCATAGAGCTTTATTCCATGAAGACTAAGGGTAAAGAAAGAGTCAAAGATTACAATCACTGGTTTTCATATTTAAAGAATAGGATCCCAAGTATGGTACTTCCTGTTGTGGAATTACTTGTATCATACTATATTAAGGGTCTCCTGACCCAAATAATCGTGTGGGTCAAAAGGGCACGAAAAGAGTCCTTGCAAGACGCCTTCTCCGAACCCATACAAGTCGAAAGGGACATGTTTGGTCTCAAATTCAACCCTGACACCACATCTGAGCAAGCGTCTACCTCGCGCGGGAAAAGTGGCAGTTCCCCTAAACCCGTTGCTTCCAGTCAAGATCCATTCAATATGAGTGAAGTGAAGAAGCTCCTACAAAGAATGTCAAATGAGATGGATGATCTCAAGAAGACAAGCAACGAAAATCAATCAAACAACAGGGGATTCAATAGGGCACCTTTTAGGAGGCCAAATCAACCTCCTCAAAATCCACCACCTGCAAATATTAGTGAGGGATTCACCTCAGGAGAGATCTTTTCTATCCTGAAAGCCTTAGCTGTAGGAACACCAGAAATTCTAGAACCCTCTGAATATCAGTCCACTCAAGATTCACAACCTCCCCAAGAGGAAGAGGAATATGACCAACAAGTCAGCTTTGTGAGCTTATTTTTGGAAGAAGAAGAAGAAGAAGAAGAACCCAACATGGTTTTTAACCTACAACACACACACAATACGAGGTCTAAAGGAACACTTTCGTAGGAGTCATTTCTTCTGACACAGGCCCCTAGAAAAGGTAAGACTCAAACTCAGAAGGACACCCTCATTCCTAAGCCAGAATACAACTTGGACGAGGACCTTAAAAGAGTCAAAGAAAACATATATTTATTTGACCTCCTTAAATCCCTTCCATAAGGGATTCCTTGCCTAAAATCATGATCATAAAGCAACCCCGAGGAGCTCAGAATAATAATTTTGACTCTACCCCTCGACCAAACTCTCCAAAACTTAGAAGCAAGGGCACCCCTCCCTTCTTACTTACCCTTGAAATATTTAGTAGGAACGTGCATAACTATATGGTAGACTCAGGTGCTTCATCTAATGTTATGCCCCTTTCTGTGTGTAAGAATATCAATGCCACATGGGAAACCTATCCTATTCAAATTGTGCAATTAGATAGATCCAAGGTTAAAGTTGTAGGGAGGCTCAGGAATGTTATTCTCACATTATCCATAGATCCTCAAATTCATTAAACTATCAATATTGTGATTGCAAATATTCCAAAGACTTATTGTATGTGGCTGAGTCAGGATTGGTCAGAGAAACTTAAAGGTTGCTTTGCTACTAATTGGTCTCACCTGTGGTTACCTCTTAATGGGAATCCTAACAAGCTAAAAGTCGACAGAGAACCATTCATGAAAAAACTGTAATTGATCTCGACGGTTCCAATGAATCTGTCTCCTTTTTTAATAATCAAATTGAACATTTCACATTTGACACTTTATTTGCAGACTTGCCTGCTGATGTCTCACCAACAGGGAATGAGCAGAAACACTCTCAGATAACTCATCTTACATGTGTCCCATTCTCTAGCATGGTTTTTCATAATGTATATAATGTAAATACTAGTTTTAGAATTGATCCTATAGTTTGTACTTTTTTTTTAATGGCTCCAGGTCAAAGAAGGGAGCAGGCGCAGGATGTGTACTTATTGATCCTAAAGGGATCAAAACAATGATCGCATGCAGATTGGAATTTGAATGTACCAATAAAGTGGCTGAGTACAAGGCATTAGTCCAAGGAATCAAGAAAGCTATTGATATGGGAGTGAAAGCAATTCAATGTGTACGAGACTCTGAAATCATTGTGAAATAGGTGCAGAATCAGATACATTGTCTATATCCACGTCTAGCTAATTACCAAATATTAATCAGAGATATGACTAATTCCTTTTCATCATTTAATATTAAATATGTTCCTATATCACAGAACTTTGACGCATATCTGTTAGCCAATACTGCATCTAGACTAATCCCGCCCGAAGGTTTTTTTCCACAAACTTTCTATATCAAATTGATGTACATACCCTCTATACCCGAAAATGTCACAAGTTGGAAAGTGTTTGATTATGACCATCAAATACTTGACTTCCTGTCGGCACAAAATACCTTCAAGGGTATGGCTATCGACGAAGCTAATCATGAGAAGTCTCTATCTGATTCTTCCAACATCATCCCCAAGTCTGTCATCAGTCTAGAGAAGTTCTATGATTTACAAGATAAATTCAGACAAACCATCAACTGCAATACTAAAATATCAACCTTGAATCACACCCCTGTAAACTTGGGAACAGAGCATGAGCCTCGATTTATCAATCTTGGAATACATTGTTCCTGTGACGAGAGAAGAAGTTTTATAAAATGGTGTAGGGAATTTAAAGACGTTTTTTCCTAGACATATGATGAACTCGAGACTTTCGATACTACCGTCATGCATCATAACATCCCCATGAAACCCGAGGTAAATCCCTATCAATAGAAATTGAGGAAAATGCACCCCAGCCTGGAGCCTTCTATTAAGAAAGAACTCAACAAGCTTATGTTGGCCAGGATCATACTTCTCGTCAGGCATATGCAATGGATAGCTAATTTGGTTCATGTTTGTAAGAAGAATGGGGAAATCAGACTCTGTGTAGACTTCAGGAATCTCAACCAGGCCTCTGAGAAAGACAACTATCTTATTCCTCCAATGGATCAGATCCTACAGAAAGTAGCTGGATCGGAAATGTTCTCGCTGCTAGATGGTTTTTCTGGCTACAACCAAGTCCTGGTTGCACCCAACAATCAACTTAAAACTGCCTTTCGAACCCCTTAGGGAACATTCACATATAGACAAATATTGCTTGGACTAATAAACACAGGAGCCATGTTTCAAAGAGCTATGGACATAGCTTTCAGGGGCTTGATTCATAATTATGTCGTTGTATACTTAGATGATGTTACCATTTACTCTAGGAAATAACAAGATCATTTGTCTGCTTTAAAACATGTATTCGAAAGTTGTAGGAAATTCGGCATCTCCCTCAATCCCAAGAAGTCCATATTCACAATCACAGAAGCTAAGTTGTTGGGTTTCATAATCTCGAAGGAAGGTATGATCATCGATACAAAATGCACTGAAGCAATCTCCAATATCGGCCTCCCTAAATCTTGTAAGGCAATGCAGTCATTCTTGGGTAACATCAATTTTATTTGTAGATTTGTTCCAAATTTTGCTCAAGTTGTGAAACCCTCGCAATTTCTAGTCAAGAAGGATGTTCCATTTAAGTGGTCTAATGAACAAAAGAATGCATTTACAGAAATTTAGGGAGCTATAGCAAAAGCACCTGCTCTTATGTCCCCATATTTCAGTAAAGATTTTATGTTATATACATTTGCTACTGACTTTTCTTATGCAGTTTTCCTAACACAGAAAAATCATGAGAACGTAGAGATCCCCACTTCCTTCATGAGTTTGACATTCAAAGGGGCTGAACTCAATTACTCCCAGGTTGACAAATAGGCCTACACAGTATATAAATCAGTAAAACATTACAGGCCTTATCTGTTGAAGTCAAGGACTAAGGTGATTGTCCCTTATGTGGTCATTCGCAATGTCCTCATCCAAAAGGAGTTGGGAGAAAAGAGGGCTCACTAGATGACCGCCCTTCAAGAATATGATATGGATATCAAACCTATGAATATCGTCAAAGGACAAGGTTTGTGTCATCTCACCTCCCAGTCAAACAACCCTGAACATCAACACACTGATTGGGAACAGGAAGAGGCTACTCCTACAGGTTTTGTTAATGCATTTGAAACTGCAACATCTGAATGGTATGATCACATCAAATTCTTTCTTCATAATGGGTTTTCTCCTTAAACCCTTGATCTCAAGAAATGTAGAGCATTAAGGCTGAAATAATCCCCTTATCAACTTATTGATAATGTTCTGTTTAAGAAGAATTATGATGGAGTGTTTCTTAGATGCCTGGAAAAGGATCAGACTGATGACTTCTTGTTTCAAATTCATGCAGGACCTACAGGTGGACATTTATCAAGTGATACAACGACTCACAAAATCACCAAGGTGGGATATTATTGTCCTACCCTATTCAGAGATGCCCATTTATTTGTCAGAAAATGTGATCTTTTCCAGAAGGACGCTGGCAAAATCAAGAGACCTGCTTTTGCATTGCCGCCAATAGCAGTTCAATTCCCATTTCAGCAGTGGGGATTGGATATCGTCGAACCCATCAACCCTGTATCCTCATTACAACATAAATATATCTTGACATCCACTGACTATTTTACAAGGTGGGTCGAAGTAGTCCCTTTAAGGATTTGTAACACAAACCAGGTAATTTCCTTCCTTGAAAATCAGATAATCACCAGGTTTGGCACCCTCGAGTATCTTGTTTTTGACAATGCCTCATACTTCCAATCCATTGACTTGACCAGCTATGCCCTTCAAAAGGGAATCAAGATTAATTTTTCTGCTAATTACTATCCTTGGGGAAATAGGCTTGCAGAATCCTCAAACAAAAACTTGATAAGAATTCTAAAAAAGATGGTGGCTTCACACCATAAGGACTGGCACACCCAAAGTTACTATGCTATTTGGGTAGATCGAATTATCCCAAAGGAATCCCTTGGTAACTCCCCTTATTTCCTTGTTTATGGAAAGGAAGTTGTCCTGCTAGCTAATCTCACCATTCCTTCATTGCAATTGGCCCAATCCATCCAAGAGAGTGATTCTTCCCCATTACAATAGAGGATTGATTCTCTGATCAAGTTAGAAGAGGATAGAGACAAAGCCAAGAATAAATTCTACCAACATCAACAGTTGGTTAAGAAATGGTTTGACGAGAGGTATTCCTCAAACAGAGACTTCTCAGTGGGATATTTAGTGTTGAGATGGGACAAACAACACAAGGACAACAAAGAGTAAACCAAGTTTCAATGAATTTGGCTAGGACCATTCATTGTTACAGAAAAGATTGGTCCTAGTACGGTCCAACTACAAACACTGGAAGGGGTCGTTGACACCTATCCAGTGAATTTTTTTCTTCTCAAGAAGTATTTTGTTTGAAAAGGTTTTCCAACCCTATATATAGGTTTGGTGTGTTATTTTCCTTTTTCTTTTTCTGAATGTTTTCTTGATATTGGTAGTTTTTTGGTAATCTCTACACTTGGCAATAATGATCATTCAGTCTTCCTCAGTACTCAATACTCTCAACCGAAACAGACTTATCAGTTTCTATCTTTTCTAACTCATATCAGGATCTGTTATATCTGAATGATAACCATATTTGCAGAATTTTATATTAATTATCTCTCGTACAGGTTAATATATTCTACATGCCTTACTCTGATGGTGATAGTTGTGGAAGAAAAGGTTCATCCTGTCTAAGGTCTAATTAGAGCACTGCGGCATATATTTATAGCTTGGTCAGTCTTACCCTTTGGAATTCACTTATGGCCATATATTTTATCATATGGATTGCAAGATGAGGGGTCTCATCACGATCCAGCTCATTATGTTCATAAGTGCTCAGTGGAATGACATATTTTCCATATAGTATGGGGAGTTGGCTTCCAATTTTCTGGAAGATGGGAGATCCTATCACATGTCGACTCATTCATGATCTGCAGAGCATCAGTGAGTAACGCTGCCATCATGTGGAAACCAAGCCATGGCAGTGTCTTGTAATCCATGTATGAAATAAAACCCCAGTCTTTCCCAAACAAGAGAGTACTGTGCATCAAGACGAGGGGGTCCTATCTAAGGCCAGCCTCACTATGATCATAGGATTGATTTTGGATTGAAACTATCACCAGATGGTACCCAAGCCATGGTAGTTGCTTTCAGCCATATAACTAGAAGACAAGATGTCTCCTTACCGAGCCTACTTGTTCAGTTTCTAGATCAAGTTTTTGAATGGCACTGGTCACCAGAACATGGCGTAGTGCTCCTATGTCATTATAATCTTTTTTCCTAAAAAAAAAAGAGAGGGGAAGGAACAAATGATGGTTTCAGTGGCCTCTGTGTGAAAACCCAAAAGTGGTAAAGGTCTGACCCTAGGTTCAACTTTAAACTGCATGCCTATGTCAGCCTTAGTTCAAATGATCCTAATCCTCCAATGACATCTAAATTAGAGTTACATATTTTAAAATGACTGTGGATGGGAGTGCATTAATAATTTTGATAATTCTTGGTTGGTTATATTCATATATCAACATTTCTTGAGATTTAATCATTTGTCTACTGACAAGTTTGATTGGAAAAGGTTATTGTTTTGCAAAGATAACTGGTTCTTCCAGCCAGTCGCCATTTGTTGTAGGTACATTAGATCCCATGTTATTTTGACATGGGAACCCAATCACACATATGAAGGTAACTTGGTAGGATCCTTCGTGACCTTGTGGGCTTCTATTACATTTTTATTGACTCATGGTATTCCCTAACTTAACCAAATTTCAAAGAAAAATTCATGCTTGATTTGTTTGTTTTAAGATGTGGAAATAATGTTTGTTTGGAAGTGTTTGGCCATCCCACATCCCGCATCCCACATTTTTGCGGAATGTGGGTTGTGGAGTTATTGTTTGTCATCATTTGGTTTGTGTTTGTCCGCAACCAGCATTCCGCAAAATGCAGAATGTGGGATGTGGATCAAATTTAATAAACTTTCGTTGTTTTGCAATTCCATATCCCGCGTCCCGCAAAATGTGGAATGCGGGTTGCAGAATGATTAATAAAATATTTGATTTCATGTTTTTCCCCCGCATCCCACAAAACCTGATCTTGACCGTTCTTTTCTAATCCTACGGTCTATATTATTTCCCATGAAGTATAAATATGGTGATCTTATTTATGATGTTTTCACTATTTTTACCATTGTAATTTGCTCTCTTGCATGAATTTACAACCATATTTTACCAAGCAATTTCAATAGTGTTCACTACGGTTTCAAGTTGGTTATCAAGTCGCCTTCTCACAATTTGAATGGCTTACTGTGCTTCCTTTATAATTCAATTTAATTACTAGTATCAACATTCGAACAGGACATGGTAACATCCAAAACACCCCGAATTAACAGGAGCAAAAACCTCCAGAAAGACATGCTTACCAAAGACCCGAATTTTGGTGTTTTCTCTGATACCAATGGCCGAGTGTCTGAAACTTACCAATTGGATTGGTCCCAAGTTTATTCCATCTTTGATAACAATCACCTTTCATACTTTGAGGGTAATCAACTCGTTTATGAGAGAATTAGGGATTCTGGCCTTCATATGATTGCTGCAAGACTGGCCATCCTCCCTTACAATGATGTAGTTAGATGAGTTATAGACCATGCTAGTCTAAAAGACTATTCCTTTAACACCAATGTTGGAATGCAATTGACCAATTTCCGCTCTGAAACCTTTGTGATAATTTACTCCCTTAAACCTTTTAAACAGCTCCTCGATGTAGACTTTATTAAAGCTACCAAGTCTAGGTTCAATTTTGACCAAATGCTGAAATCCTGCATGGCTGAACCGTGCAAGTTTTCCCAGGGGAAAGATGAAATTTACCCCATCGAATGGTTCAAGGAACCTTATTCCCTGCTTGTAGCAATGTTATGCAGGCTTTATTATCTCCCTGATTGTTCTTACTTCAAGGAAGAATGGGCCCCCATTTCTCACCATGTCATAACTACGTGTGAATCCTTCCTTTGGGCTTCAATCCTATCACTAGAACTCAAAAATTCCATACAAGAGTTCCAAAACGCTACTTCTTGGAAGAATCACAACTTTTATCTTTCTACCTTCATTGTGGATATCTTTTGTGATGAGTTCCGCTTCCCCAATATGGGATGGAGTTGGGTATTACCAGCCCCACCCATACATATTTATCATTCTGAGCTATGGGATACCAATTATGTAACCAGGTTTTATGATATATTTGAGAGTTTCCTTGGCTAGGTATGTTTCCTGATTTTCAAGAAGGAAGCTCCTGCATTCTCACTTGAAGCTAAAACCCCCATAGCCACTATGAGAGATTGGTATGTCAATGAATCATTCACATATATCATGGTTTTTGGTAGAAATGTTGCTCATATGTTACCTAAGGTCATGCCAGACAGGTTGGTCCTTGAGGATATTTCATTTCATAGAATCACAGAAGGGATTTACAAGAAATGTGCTGCACCTAAGAGGAAAGTTTGGCCAAAGTTTCCTATAACCCTTGGATCCTTGAGCATACCTACGTCTACTTGGGAATCAGAGTTCAGTGACCACATAGTGTCACTCAAGCTTGGTTTTTCTAGTAAAAGGAAGCATGATCCGAAAGGGATTGTTGATTTCCATCTCAAGTAGAATCATTTTAGAAAAGAATACGCTCATGAATCAAGTCCAGATAACTTCATCTATCAGGGAGTTGATACTTTTCTGAAGTATTGGCAAGGGCTAAAACCAAGGAAGAACAAAATCATATATTACAATACCAAAAGGAAATCGGGGATAGAGTTCGACATTACAGGTCTATGGAGTTAGACATTCAGGAAAAGGTAATAAAAGACAGGGAAAAAAGGGAATCTAAAGCTGCAGCAAAGGAGGCTCTGGCATCCACAAACGCATCCACAGAAACCAGTTTAGACACAGGTAAAGGGAAAGCTCCCATGGAAGAAGTTCCCCGGACATCTGTGGAGCAGCAAGTCAAGGCCTATTTTCATACTTCAAATCAAATCAAACAGAGACTAAGCAAAATGACTTCAGCACTAGACACTCAAGAAGTTGCAACCTCTCAACCAGCAAAAGATTCTCAGGTGGCCACTGTGGTTGAAAAGACTCAGAATGAACAGAAACCTCTCAAATGGCTGGAATATTTATTTTCATCTATCCCCACCTCTACTATAGACTTGACTCATTCAAAGGAATAATATGAGAGAGTTTCCCCTATGCCTGTTATCGTTGAAACTAGAAATGGTAACAATTTACTGAATTTTACCGATGGTAGCAATGGAAATTATTCATCACCTCCCTCACAATCTCAACTTTCTTCTCAGTCTGGCCCATCCTCTTCTGTGTTACTTCTCTCATGAATAATAGCTTTATCTTCATTATCTATTGGTTCTACCGTGACACCTTTCATGTCCCAACTTTATCAAGATGCCACTTGTCTACCCAAATCTATTACACATGTTTCTATGGATATGCCCATTCCTTCATCTATTGTGCCTCCAATTTTCATAATTCCATTGCAAATTCCTTCATTCATCTTAGTGTCATCCCCTGTGACTGAGAAAACCTCAACAGTTTCACCATCATCACTCAAGGCCACTACTTTTCAAGTTTCATCAACTGAAACTTCTGTTCTTGACATTTCTTCAGCCCCTGAAGCAATTCTTGCTCAGAATGTTACCTATTCTCCATCCACTTCTCCTATTACTATGACCATGCCCTCTCACACCACAACTCAAAACTCTTCTCATATATCCACAAGAATTAGTATACCACCCATTGATGAGATGAGGGATGAATTCAATGAAGATTTCAAGATATCCCTGGGAGAATATCGGTACAGTAAAGTTGATAAATTAGTGGTCAAGAAGGGTAAGAAGAGGAACAAGGATCAGAGTGATATGGACATATATGTTGCAAATGAGGATGTGTAGACCCAGCGATCAAGTGACCCACAGGAATATGCCACAGATGTTGCATCTGTTTTAGGAGCTTTTACCAGCACCAATTTTGATGTTGTTAACACTTTGAACCAAGAATTTGATAAGCAGAAAGCAGAAATTGTCAGTCTGAAGGAGGAACTGGAGCAACTCAAGAAGCAAGAGGAGAACAAGTATGATGAACTTAAAGTAAAGAATGTTGTTCTAAGTAAATATCTACAAAGAGAAAATACTGTTAATGCCACTTTGGTTCAGAAGAGTGCATTGTTAGAAAGACAGTGTGAAGATGCAATTGCAAGTGCAGCTTCATCTTCGTTTTCCAAGTTTTCCCAAGAATAATTTAAAGAGCTTGCAATTCAAACCAACAAGGAACATCATGATTTGGTCTATGAGTTATTTAAAACTCTAGATAATATCTTTGAAACTCACATGGTTTTTGAAAATATGTCTATTGCTCTAGAAGACCTAGTTGATAAGAGACAACAAGCTTCGAAGGCTTATGATGAAGTAATAGACTGGCAAAGGTACATGAAAGATAAGCTAGATAATGTCACTTTCCTTACTAACTTCCATCTTAAGAAGGTTAGGATTATGTTGAGAGCCCGAGAAGATCTAGATGAGACAATAGCTGAAGCCATAAAGAAAGCATGAGCCATTTGCAGCAAAATATGGTATTCAGCTGACAACATTATGGATGAATTATCCTTTCATGCAATGGTGCTTATTGAAAAATCATGTCCACCTAGATTAATGATTGAGAAAGTGGAGCAGAGAAGGGATGAAGGAGAGGAGAAGATAAAGAGTCTTGAACACATCAGCATCCACGATGTAGATCAGTTGATCAAACAACCATTCGTGGTGGAGGGAAATATCCACATCTATAGCCGATTTTGGCATAAACTTGCTAAGAATGAGATTGAAGATCACAAGTGCAATGCCTAGCTTGGCATTGAATCTGCTAGTTACCCTGATATTGAGGAATTTCTACGTATTTGGAGGATGTGGAAAGATTTCCTAGGATATTAGCTTTGTTTAGGTTTTCATCCCCTTTAGGGGGGAATCTATATTTTTGTAATAATTATTTAAGAGGATGATCTTGAATGTACTAAGGACTTTTTTTTTGGACTTTTGGAAGAAGGAATACTAATACAGCAGATTGAAAAACACCTCTATTTTTCCCAAGGTTCATGTAATTTGTTACAAAATTCTGAATAAATATAGTATTCTTGTTTCCTATCTCTTGTATTCGATTTGATCAAATTTCTTTGACAGATTTTGATTTTCTTGTTCTAAATGATCAGATAGTGCTGTGATTCATTTGCAAATTTATTAATGTGTTTTCTCATAATTGGGATTTATCTTTGTTATTGGTTAATACACTGATAAAGATCTTAGGAATTTATTCTTTAACTGTCTTTATCTATTTGTGCAGATGATTCAGCATTAAGTTTTATAGCTTATATGTCGGTTTTTCAACTAACATGTGCATGTGCAGGTTATCCTAAATGATTTAATCTTGAGTTACTATTATTTAATTTTCATTAAACAATTGTGATTTGAGAAATAAGAGTATCATCTCATTTACATTTCTGTCAATGTGTTGAATTACTTGTTCTTCAAATACTTAAAGATAACATATAATCAATTCAATATCCTTTTCAGAGTAGTTTAGATCTAGATCAGGTTTCCTTTCCTAGTTACGTTTTAGTTTTCCTTTTCTTCATATCATCTACCTTGTTTCCCAAATTGGGAAATAGATCCTCTTTGGATCAAATCCAACCATAAGCCAACGGAGGCTACAAAAGTATCCGTGGGAGATCACTATTCCAAACAGCTCGAGGATAGAACAATACCTATGTGGGATTGTTTGAATCCTTTGGCTAGGTTTTCTTCGTGTGTTGTAAGCCTTAGACACCCTAATCAGCCACATACACAACTAGGGCTTCAACAATACCCTAATGGAAAATAATTATGTCTCAGATGTAAGTGACAAAGGGGTGCTATTTGGATTCATATCCCCAGTGTCCTCACTTAACTACAATAATGTTTTGGTCCTCAAATTAGGTTACAATGTTGGTTGAGTTAAATTAAATTTTAGGCTCAACTTGGGCTCATGAACCAAACATTTTACTTTAGGGTGTGATATGTGTGCACAAGTGATGTGTAATGTGTAAAACCCAATGATATCATTGCCGATACACAAATGCAGAAAATTAAATAACCGTAAATGACAGTAAATATTTTTCAAAACAACTAATTCTTCCAGAACATAAAATGTACACAAGTAAATGAGCATATAAGGAACTTAACAGGTTGTAAGAAACACACAGGGGGTGTTTTCCCTAAAGTCTGCTACCTAGACTATGGGACAGCAGTGTTCAGGCATCTCAACATTTAAAGATAGCTTTTTAGGGTTTTTGGATAACAATGTAAAATCACATAATGGAAAGATAGGTACAGAGAACAAAAAATCTAAAAACTTCAGATGATACATGTATAAGGATAAAAATTTGCAAAGGAATGATAGAAAAACATTATAGTATCAGTAGATAGGTTTTAAAAACATATGAATACAAATATAAGACAGATGGTTCAATAGTGCATCAGATGTAAAATTATTGGTGCCCAAAATAACATTTTAAACATCAATAAGCATAGATATTCACTTCCAAACAAGAACATCTACATAGAAAACATATACATAAATGAAAAAGTAAACAAGGGTTCAAACAAAACCAAGAATATACATACAATAAAAGTTTTAAAACCTAGTTCCATAGAGATAATTTTTCATTCATAAAGCAAGAAATCCTTACACAAGTAAAGTATCTGTAGGACTGTACATTCTCTAGGCATCTCTGACTCCCATGTGTGTCTCCTGCTCAATTATCTTAATGCTTTACAATTTATAAGATTAGTTAATCATAGAAAAATTCTATCTGAACTGACAAGTATTATTACTAATCCAAATTGACTTCTCGCTTCTTGTGAATTCTCCCAGGCACTTTTGGAAGTAGATTCGAACACTTGACACCCTCAATTACCTTGTCATTCTTTTAATATTCTATGTGAAAGGAATTGCAATATTTGGGAGTCCTCGTGGAATTAAGTGATGAATACTCTGCCTTTTATCAGTGTCTTGATTTCTTTTCTATCTCATCCTTTGCTAGAATCTTCAGAAATTGTTTCCCTGCTAACGAGCTTGGTTTGGTTGAGCGTAAGTCCAACAAATTTCTTTTCATTTTTATGCCCAGTATATATCAGAATAGGGTTGTAAATTACCCCCTCCTGTGCTCATTGCAAGATCCCAAAGCTTAAGTGTACCATCAATTGAAACTGCGACAAGATTGGTCGAATCAAGAAACTTGACATTACTCACAGTCTTGTTGTGGCTTGCCAAAATGCACCATGGTGTTTTTATATTCCAAAGATCATAACAATATATATTTTTATCTGTAGATTCTAATGCAAGTATCCAGGAAGAGTCTAGTGAAAATTGAACAACGCAGACAATTGCATTCATGTTGATAGTATCAATACTTACTTCTTGATTAATATTCCAAATTTTCACATAGCCATCATCACCCCCACGTTCCAATCGTATTGGATAAGATTGTGAAAAATAAATAGACCAAACATGTTTCTGATGCTCTCTGAAGTTCATAATAGCCTTTCTTCTTATAATATCCTGCTAGCAACATGGGATGCCAATCCATGAACAACACAAATGTTTTTGTTCTTTGGATTCACAATCTTAACGATGATAATAGCTATTACACCACAAACTGTAAAAAATAGAAAGGCCATGATACAGTAATCCGTAGAAACCTGTTGAAGGAGATGTTCTTTTGGAACAATTTCATGCATACACTTGATCATATCCTGGCATTCTTTAGAAGAAAGAGAAGAGGTGAGCCATGTAATAAATTCATCAATCAGGTTCACTGGGATGTTGCACATTCTTTTGCCAGCTAAATAATAGCTTTACCAATATCACTGTCTCGCTCATTCTGTACCAGAACCTGACCAGATTGGAGATTGAAGGTTTTTAATATGGAGTTCGTGATGGAACAAGAATCATGGGTGGATGTGGACAAGTAATGAACTTGACCAATGCTCAAACACCAACAAATATCATGCATGTTTCCTTTCCTCATGAAGATCCCAAATGCGTGCCAATCCATCTAATCCACAGGTCACAACTAATGAACCATCACAATGAAAAGCAATCCCATACACACTTTGGCTATGAGCTTATTGCAAGACAAATTCAATTCCCATTTTAAAATCCCACAATATCCATGTCTTTTCAATGCTAGTAGTCCCCAGGTACAAACTAGATGAGTGAAATGCAACACGAGCAAGACGATCCAAATGGATTTCATATTTTTTCATCATAACTACTTAAGAATTCTTTGAAACAAAACCAAAAAACCAAATCTGAATCTCACATTCATGAGTGCTCATCTGAGTTCATTTAAAATAAAATACCATGAAAGGCTACTACTTTTATGCTTGTTGTGCAACCTCTACAGGATTTTTTGTTATCATTTGATCAACAGCATGACCAATATTTTGCAGTTCTTCCCATATAGCCGTATAGACCATCATTTTCCAATTTACATGAGACTGCTTCTCAAAGGATGATAATATGACATCAATGCTAACATGTTGACCAATTTCTGAAGAGGGGGTGCAAGGTAAGTGGCCCTTTTATATAAGCCCCAATATCAAAACCTTAGCATCAAATGGAAGATAACAGAAATCCTTTAATAAATCTGTACAATTTACTTTTCATAGGTCTGTCCTCGCTTGTCAAGTGTTTTCATTTTTTGTTTAAAATGACTCTTCTTTTTACGGTGGAGAACAGGCTCAAGAGCCCCTGTATAGCTTTCCATAAGAGATTTTACCCTTTTTTACTTCAGAAATCACTGATGTTGTAAAAATTGTAAAGGTAATAGGAAAACCCCAAAATATGATCTACTTCATAATTGTTTGGTAACCCTACAAAAAAACATAACCTCGAAAAACTGGCAGTTGTTGGGCACCCTATATGCAATTTAATTAAAGCCAACAACAGAGTGTTCAATATAAATTGTCAACCCAGGGAAGTCTCTTATTTCAAGGATAATGTGCATTGTATATGCTTTAAACACTAAGTAGTTGATGCTATAAATGAATGACCCTACTTTCTTGTTCAGCCGAACTCATCCCATAATCTACTTAATATAGTTTACCTTCTTAAGAATGCAATCACAAGTACCTTCTTACAATCCTTAATCTAGAATTAAAAGATTCAGGAATTAATATTTAGATTACTTTTGCAAAAAGTTAAATCCTTAATTACCAAACCATCTAAAGATCCATCTCAACTATCTAAATTCAACTTATTCTAGAAATTCAAAGTACAGGAATTAAATTCTGCAATTATAAATGTGAAGAAACAAACTACAAAGATACAAGGAAAACATCGATTGAAAGAACTAGGGATGAACAAGGATGTCATAGCTATCACACAGTTGCATAAAAGAAAGTTAACCTATACAGTCGACTGGCACACCACACCACTGCAGTTTACAGAAGATGCAATTACTGATTATTCAATTGACACACAGCAAATTGATGACTGTTGCAGCTCACTGTAAATGAAGGAAATTATCACAAAATCCAACCACACAACATAATAAATAAAATACCTAATTAACTCAGAAATCCTTGTGGGAAGGTGGGCCTAGCCTTCACATAGAGATGCTGGAAGTAACACATGTCAGAACGTCGATATCTGAAGAATCAAACTCCTTGTATTAAAATGGCAGATGAGCACACAACCTCAGTCATAGCCGATACAATAATTTGATTAATTTTTCAACCCTTGGCTCAAAATAGTTCTTAGTATTTATACAATTACAATCACAACATCTTCCCACTATTATCGGGAAGCCATGAAGATCTCTAATCTTCAGGCTTCCCTAATTACAATAAATTGTTACTATCATGGCAAGATAAGAGTAGAAGATATAGGAAAGTTGTTACTCAAGCCAAAAATAATGATCATGATCAATTGAGAAGATACTCCGTGGATTGCAGCTGTTTTTGAGCAGCGGCGCACTATTGCCTCTGAATTTGTTGCAACTTGTTGCAGCTACCTTTGTACAGCTCGCGTGGAATAATACCCTTGGACTGTGTTCTTTGGGCAATGATGGAATGGCTGGTGATCATCTCAGCAATGAATGTTCATCCCTCTCTTGGCATGTTCGGCCCACTAGACCTGTATCCTATACATCTCGAATTATCTTTATAAAACCACCATATGTTAGCATAATTTAAGATGTAAATACCTGATTACAACAATCCTAAGCATTAATAAAATAACATAATGATTAACCATACCTATATGAATTGAGGGAGCGAGTGAAGGAAAAAAATCTATTTAGTATACATAATAGAGTAGGATGAGGCAAAAATAGGTAGGTAAGGGTGTAAGAAAAGTTGTATGGGAATTTGGGCATTCCCTATTTTTCCAAAAATCCCTTGTGGACAACCCAATATCTCCAACACTTCTGCTCTTCTACCCTTGTTAATGAGAAGTCTTCCCTGTACGGTTTTGTTGGCCACCAGATGAGAGGAAATTTGAATTTGAGTCCCAACCAATTAACCCCACATTCCTTCATGCATCCAACATATCCCTCAAACCTGGAAAGTGTCTGTTCAAAATTCATGTAATTGTAGGGATCCCTATTTCTTAGGGTTAAAGAGGAAACTGCCATCTGTGCTAGCTACCCTCCAAACCCAATCGTTGATGCATAGAAATCTGACTGACACAAGTAGAAATAACCTTTTTCTTGAAGTTCCATTATCCACTAATTTTGGATGGGACATGAGAGTACATTCTAATGACGAACAATGAGGAGACGAGGATTCTGAGGTTCGCTTCAAATCCAAAGGTTATAGTGGGCCTCATTATGAGATAAAGTTTGGAAGGATATTTCCCACTGAACATGATTGCTCACAAAGGAGGAAAAAGCCCCCTGCTGAACATCACCTAAGAAATGGACAGGATTGGAATGGTGATCCAAAGGACAAGCCAACGCATGCAAATAAAGCTCACACATCAAGTTCTAGTCCTCAAAGTCACTTTCTAGAAATGTTTCCATGAATTTAGCTGAGGTCGTTATTTCATATGGTCTCCCTTCTTTTAAATCCTTAAGTTTAAACCAAATGAACTGCTCAAATAAAAACATAGGGTAAGAGGAGGATGGTACTCTGGTACCCAACAATTCCTGAGAAAGAGTATACAGCTGATCCTTTTCCACCTGCATGGATTTGAACTTTTTCGGCTCCTTTAGCTCCTTCTATAACTCTTCCCCATGGAGTTTCTGGGACATAAGTTCTTCTGCCAACTTTTCCTTCAATTCCCTGATGGTCTTCCTATGTTCAGCGAGGGAAACCATCCCTTCTTGATATCTCTCCACCTGACTCCTCCACTTCCTCACATCTATTCTCATAATTGAGAGTTCTTTTGTCAGCTAGCAGGATTTCTTCAGCTTCAGCATGTTCTTCATTATCAGAATCCAAATTGAAATTTTTTTGAGGAAGTTGATTCCATACCTTATCACCTAATGTTCCAATTTAAGCATCCTGTACTTCTGAAATCACTTCTGGGGGTGCTGGTTCTTGTGTAACAACATCCCTTCCTTGAATTTCTCCTGCAGCAACTTCAACCATAGGTGTCTCTGAAACAAATTCTGGATATGCTAGTTTTTGTGTAACAACATCCTCTCTTTGGAGTTCTCCTATAGCAAATTCAACATCTAATTGCAAGGGTGTTGTTCCTTGTGTGACAAACTCCTCTTGAATTTTGATCTCCCTATCTGCCTGATTGTCAACTGCGGCTTTGACAGGGGGATGCAAGGCCGCTGGTTCTTGTGTAACAAAGCCCTGCCCTTCTCTTTCTCCATGCTGCTAGGATTGTAGAGTTGCTTTCATGTCTTTTGCAATATGGAGTTGTTCTTCAAGGATTTCAGTGTCCCCCGAGGATTGTGATTGCATTTGCTTATCCTCTCCTAAATCCAAATCAAGAATGATGTCCATTTCGGGATTGATTTCTTGTTGTAGCCTAGGAGTCTCCACAAAAATTTCTAGGGACGTTGGTTCTTGTGTAGCAACATCCTATTTAACTTCCTCATTTTCCTATTTTTGAGGTTCCATTTCTATTAACTCTATGTCATCAGACGGTTCAAGAGTCACAGCGCAAACTTCTTTGTTAAATTATAGAATAGTTTCAATCTCTAGTTCATATTCCCCCATTTGGGTGGAAACTTCAACAAGAATATTCAAGGATGCTGGTTCTTGTGTATCAAAAACTTGTTCAACCTCATCATCATTCTGCTACTGAGGTTACATCTCTATTAGTTCTATGCCCTGAGAAGGTTCATGAGTCACGGCGCAGACTTCTTCAACAAAATCAGGAATAATTTCAGCCTCTAGTTCACCTGTCCCAATTTGGGTGGCAAATTCAACAAGAATATTTGGAGATGTTGGTTCTTGTGTATCAACACCCTTTTTATCTGCTACTTCCCTTTGTTGGAGTTTCTCTCGGGGAGCTTCACCATCCTTCCAATCAGGTTGTCCTTGTTCTTCCACAACTATAGGTACGGGTTGTTGTGTCATAAAGGCACGAACTATGACTTTGTAGCCTGATTGGTTAAAGATTTATCCACACATAGGGAAGACCACTCTTTCTTCCTCCTCGCCATCCTCAGCAGGAGTTGATCCTTCTAATTGGTCTACAGCTTCAACCAGTGTGTGCAGCTTCCTTTCCACCTATTTACTGCATGCTTCCTTCCAATTTTCTAGTTCTTTCCAAAGTGATTGTACTTCCTCCTTTAATATCCCATTTGCATATAGAAGTCCCTCAATTTGAGGTTCTTCTGCAGCCGGTTCCTATGGGGAATCATTTGGTTTGGGTCTCAGAATGGGGAATTTGATTTGTGCTTCTATGGTTTCCCATCTTTCCCGTGCTGCTTCAGCTGCTATAACTAACCTGGTTATTTTTTCTCTTATTGGTGGTGATGCCTGTATTTCTTCTTTTGATATCCTCCTTTTCCTCCATGGTGCCGGAATCTCCATATTTGCAGTTGATGTGGAAGGAATATCCTCTATCTCAATGTTTTCCTATTCTTGCTCAATCAGAGTTCCTCCCCATCCAGGGGAAGATTCAATGGTCAACACTTCCATGTTTTCTTTTGTTATCATGGCTTTAACATCCTTGGCTTCAGCTATCTTAGCACCTAATTTTGCTCCAGTTTCATCCTCTGTTGTCAGAGATTCGATATTATTTAATCTCTCTACAGGGTTTTATCGTGCATTTTCCTCCAATTCTTCTGCTTGGTCTTCTGACTAGTCATCTGATCCAGTCTCATTCTCCCCCCCCCCCAACTAAATTGAAGGGACTATGAACCTCTTGTTGCTCTTCATTTCCCCCCAACTATTTATTGGCGGGATCCTCTTGGTTTTGAACAGGCCCCACGAGTACAGGTACTTCTACTTCTTCTTCTATTGGAACACCAGGCAAAAGGGAGGGTTCCTGGTTTATCGAAATTTGACCTCTGAATTTCTACCAGGTTTGGTTTCGTTGATATAAGTCCCATAAAATTATTAATTTGATTAGGCCATGGTGGGTAAGAGCGTAGTTTGTATGCTTGGTTTTTTTAACAAACCCCGCCATATGGTGTAGATCATTAAACAGATAAAATGGAATGTTCAGTAAGGCCCTATGATGGAGATGAGATAATAGAGCAAATTCAGAGTAATAAATTGTTTGATACCTACCTTCACAGGTGATATACTTCTTGAGGAAAAATGCTACTTGATCCCATGACCAAGGCAGTGACTGTAATGCTATCCCTCTCCTTGACTGACGAATGTGCTCCCTCTCTATCAGAAAATCCTATACTGCAGCAACATTGGTGGTTCTTCGACCAAACCAAGCTCTTCCCACCTGAGGAAGGCCAATAACCTCAGCCACTATTGCTTCAAATACTTTTATATGTAACCCTCAAACCTCTAAGTGGGTTTCTATAAGATTTACGTAAAATTGTAGAGCTGTCTCGCGATGAAACCCATTCAGGTGTTGGAAGAATTCAGTCCAGCCCCAAGCTTAAAAAATAGTAAAAACTTCAACATTTCTTCTCAGTTCTTGCATATTTGGAGGTTCATGCCGAGCTGGGGTACCCATGTTTGTTTGACTTCATAATTTTTTATCAGACCGACAAATTACATGTCCCAACAATGGAGGTTAAAGCACAGAGTATGCATGAACAGCTGAGAGTGGATTTGGGTAAATTCGGAAAGTTTCAGAGCATGGAAATATTTGGAATTCTATGCAAAATTAGGAAAAGTGGCAGTTATCAGGTAGCATAAATGGCCATTAATTCGTACGAGTGGACAGTTAATAGTATGTAGGTGTAATAAAGGGCACAGAAAGGAAGTTATGATTAATGTTGTCAAATCTAGTTAACGCTTAATCAAGTAAATAATCAAAACCATACCTTCAAAAATATGTGATGAATGGTGACCTTTGGAAAATAATAGAGCATGTGAAATGCAGCCATTTAAATTTAATCATTATTGCAGACATGCTGTAATGACCTTTTCTGTCGGCAAACCAAAACCATCATGTCAATCTTGTCGGAAACATAATGAATGCTGTGAAATAAATTTGAATCGCCAGCATCAGGAATTGGGGCCAGATATGGAAAATTCGCTAACCAAGGTTGCAAAGAGTTCTACCAATAATGGAGGAGTCATAGCCGGGGACCATAGAGAAATCAAGCAGTTTGGCGGATTCACAGCCGTGAAGTATAGAAAAATTAGCCAGTTTTGGTGGAGTCGCAGTTGCCGGAAAAGATAAAAATGGAGAAAAAGTGGAACGGTGTCGCAGCTGCCGAAATCGGAAAAACGCATTAAGTTATGGTGTTGCAACTGCATGGAATAGGGTAAAGGGTGAGATTTGATGGTGTTGCAGCTACAGAAAAATGGGAAAATAGGAAAATATTTGACGGTGTTGCAGCTACGCGCAACAGAATAAAGGGCAGGAGTTTACAGTGTTGCAGCTGCAGAAAATGGAAAAATAGGAAACGGGTGACAGTGTTGCAGCTGCATGGAATGGGATAAAGGGTGGGAGTTTAAGGTGTTGCAGCTGTAGAAAAATGGAAAAATAGGCAACGGGTGACAGTGTTGCAGCTGCGCAGAATAGGGTAAAGGGAGGTATTTTACGGTGTTGCGGCTGCAAAAGAAAAACAAAAAAATAGGCAAAGTATTACAGTGTTGTAGTTGCAACAGATTTGTTCAAGGAATTTTATTCTGATGTAGGAAGTTACAGAAGGACGACCTTGGTCGATAGGCCCGATACTGACCACTACCCCTTACGTGCTTCCCTGCACATTTTTTTTTTTTAAACGGATCAAGTGCAAAAGAAAAAGATAAAAATAATGGTAAAACTATCAATTTATTTATGTACAAAAATTTTATGTAAGATTTACAGCTATTATCTAAGGACTGACAGGGGTAGAGAATATTTTCCTTCCCTTGTTCTAGATGGTTTTCCGGATCAGCTGCAATCTGTGAAGTGAATGCGTCTTTTTAAATGGGCTTATGCTACAGTCACAGCCTATGACCATTAGCAAATAATGGTGCACGATTCTCATCAATGGTTACCAGGAAGACTGTACCATTATCAAATACTCTGTCTACCAGGTATGGGCCCAACCATCTTATGCGTAACTTACCCTTGAAGTCCCTTTTGAATATTGAATCATATAATAATTCCCAGTCTCCTTCACAAAAGACTTTCTTTTTGATGAATCGGTCATGCCAATTGGATCCATGTTGCTGGATTAATACTGTCTGATCCACTGCAGCTAAACAATTCTCATCAAGTTCATTCAACTAATTCAATCTTCTCTTCTAGGCTTCGGTCACATCTAATTTTACCTCCGTAGCTATCTTCAAAGTCTTGATTTCAAATTCAATGAGGAAGACAGCACTTTTCCCATACACCAAGTCATAAGGAGAGAAACCTATAGTATTGAACTAAGTGGTATAGTATGCCCACAATGCTTCTAGAAGTCTATCATCCCAATATCTATGATGGCTCTTGACCATTTTGGTAAGGATGGCTTCAATAACTTTCTTAGTGCTTTCTACCTGGCCATTGGCCTGGGGATGGTATGGTGAAGCTATCCGGTGCTGAATATGGTACTTTCGTAGCAAAGCTTTGAATTGATGTGACATAGACTGAGGTCCTCCATCTATAACCACTTCCTTGGGTACTCCAAAATGGGTAAAGATTTCACCATACAGGAAATCGATCACAGCCTGGTCATTGGCTTTCACCAAAGCCACAGCTTTTACCCATTTCGTCATGTATTCAGTACAAACCAAGATGTAGGATTTCTACCTGGAATGAGGGCTGATAGGACCAACAAAATATAAGGCCCATCTGTCAAAAGGTTCAACCACCAGTTGTGGTTGAAGAGGCATTTGATCCAATCTATTAGATTTCCCCATCCTCTCGCAGCTATCACAATACTGGACGTATCTTTTTGCATACCTGAAAAGGGTCGGCCAATAGTAGCCCAATCTTGGCGCTTTCTATCCTGTCCTCCTATCTGCAAAATGTTTCCCACAAGTCTCATCATGGAAGGCCTTCAAAATATGGAATATTTCATCTTCTCTTACACATCTTCTGATCTCAAGATCAGGGCCTGTGTAGAAGAGATGACCATCTATCCAACAATACCTGGCACTTTGTTGAATAATTTTCCTCATTTCTCTTTTGGACAAATGTGTCCGAAGCTTCCCTACAGCCAAGTAGTTAGCGACATATTCATACCAAGGGGAGTGAGCTCAAACTGCAAATAAGTGTTCATCTGGAAAAGAGTCCTCAACAAGAAAATTATCATCACTGTTAGTAAAATGAGATAAAAAATCAGTGACAACATTTTATTTTCTAGGTCTATCTATAATGGTAATATCAAATTACTGTAACAATAACAACCATATAGTTACCTGAGGATTTGTAACAGGTTTAATCATTAGATATTTGATGGTCGAGTGGTCAGTGTGCACAAAGGTAGGATATCCAGTGATATAATGTTGAAATTTGTTAATGGAGTAAACAATGGCTAAAAATTCCTTCTCAGTAACAGTATAATTAATTTTAGTAGGGGCTAGGCTTTTGCTAATATAATAAAATGCATAAGGTGCTTGACCATCCTACTGTCCTAAAACTGCTCCAATGGCGGTATTAAAGGCATCTAAAGAAATGTGAAAAGGCAGGGTCCAATTGGGCCCTCTTAGGATGGGAGATATGGACAGCTTCTCCTTAAATTCTAACAAATGTTGTCTAGGATGACTTATTCCAAATAAATTGCACATCCTTCATTAACAATGAAAACAAAGGAGAGGAAAGTTTGGTAAATTTTTCTATAAATCTTATGTAAAACCCAGTATGCCCTAAGAAACTTTGCACTTATTTCTGAGTTACAAGAGTAGGTATATTTTTTATTTCCTTGATTTTAGAGGGACCTACCTGGATGCCATCAGCAAAGATAAAATGCCCCAACACTACTCCTTCACTCATCATCATATGACACTTTTTAGTGCTCAAATATAGTTGGGTCTATTCACAGCGAGTTAAAACCTTTTCCAAATTTTTCAATGCTTCTTCAAAGTCTTTGCCATAAGGAGTAAAATCATCCATGAAAATTTCCATACTATCATTAACTAATTATGAAAAGATGCCAATCACAGCTCTTTGAAATGTGGCTGGTGCATTGCATAAACCAAATGGAATCACTGTGTATGCAAAAGTTACCTAGGGATAGGTGAAGGTAGTTTTATCCTGGTCTTCAAGAGCAATCTGGATTTGATTATACCCGCTAAACCCATCCAGGAAGGAGAAAAAATTCTTCTCGGATAAGGTGTCGAGTACTTGATCAATGAAAGGCAAGGGAAAGTGATCTTTCGGTGTTGCCTTGTTCATCTCTCTATATTCCACACAGACTATCCATTTACCATTCTTCTTGGGTACTATCACGAGTGGAGACACCCACTCGCTGTCTAAAATGGGATATATAAATCCTGCTTCCAAGAGTTTCTAAATTTCTTCCTTCACTATGTCCCTAAGATTGGGGTTCATTCGTCGTTGAGGCCGGCACACAGTCCGAGAGTCACTTTTGATATAAATGTGATGGGTGCAGAGATTAGAAGGGATGCCCCTCATGTCTGTGTACTCCTAGGCAAATGCCTCCTTGTGTTTTTTTAACAGAGTGATTAGGCATTCCTGTTCATCTGGGGAAAGGCTGGTATTGATATTCAGGGTTTTCTAGACTCTAGCTCAACAAGAACACTTTTCAAATTTTTCAACACTGGAACTATGTGAGTATCACTGACTAATGTCTCCTTTGTGAGATTTTCTTGTTCCTCTTCACCTAGAGTAGCATTCAGGATCTGATAAATTTTCTTATTGACAGAAGTGGGTTCACTGATGAAATTATTAATGCCATCGTCTTCAGTTTCATCTTTAAAATTCAAGGCCTTCCCTATCGTTAATAATGGTTGAATTCGCTCTTCTTCCTTTGGCTCCATCCATAACGGAGTTTTAGCTTCTAAGCTCAACCGAGCTGGAGGATAGAGAGTGAGGTTCCTTATCTCGGTTCCATCTGATATGGTCATAGACCCAGATCGACAGCAGCTAACCAGGGCCTTCCTAATATCAATGCGTGTCCTCCTAGCTGCGACTTAGGTTGTAAAACCAAGAAGTCAGCAGGATACTCCCAAGAATCAACTGAGATAACGAGATCATCCAAGATTCCTTCAGGTTTAATAGTGGATCTATCTACCAGTTCTAAAATAGTAGGAGTTGGCCTGAGATTAGTGAGCCCAAGATTTCTTACAGTTTCAATGGTCATGGCGTTAATTGTTGCTCCTAATTCTACCAATACATTGGGTATTTGTGCACTCCCAATTTGCACAGTGACAGTGGGATTCTTAGGATTGTCACATTTGACCAAGAGGGTTTTTCCCATTATTAATTCAGATAATTTTCCTATGACATTGTTAGCTGGAATATTTCACCTTCTGCAGATAGTAAGGTGTTCCACTGGTCTGAATGGTTCAGATCCAGAACAAATGAAGGACAAAGGTTGAACACCCTCCCTAGACGTCGTAGATACCTAGAATGTGATGCTTCGATAGTAACCTTGTGTACCTGCAATTAGATTAAACATGCAAACACATCAAAGCTACCAGAATATAATCTACTGATCCATGTTAGTGACTAAGGAATCTAACAACATACATGTGAAATCATACAACAACAATAATGTGGGACGGAAATCAGCTTTGCATTAAGATAAAATGGAGAATTTTACAACCAGTTAAGCCTTAATGTTGACATGCATCTCCATGAAACCAAGCACTCTCATCCCCATCAGCTCTGACTTTTGCTCTCTATGCTCTTCAATGGCTTGAGCCAAGTAATCAATCCAACAACATAACAATACCTTAAGAGTTCTCCCCCTCAACCATGGACATGAGATTGTATTTATAAGGCTCAATGGATAGGGATGGTTGAGAGATTTGTGAATGAGGTGGCTTCTAAGATCCTAGGATGAGGAATCTCAAGCTCAACTAACCCACAATGATAGGGATAAGGGAGGACACGAGGCTCATCATCTAGAAGCCTCGAGAATATTCTCTTTTTCCCATTTTACCCAGGGTACCTCTTTTCTCCTTCAATGATAGAGCAGTTCAGGTAAGAAACACTTATGGACTAAGGGCCATAAGCGGTGGCACCACTTGTCGATAACAAGGGATAGATGGTGCGAGCAAGTACCGCTCTTGGGCAAAGAGGAAAACACGGTGCTGAGCATTTTGTGAAAGATTGATAAATGGTATGATTTTCCACTCCAAGTGTTGGGATTAAGGGCAAATAGGTATGTCAAAGGTATTATCACATGATGGTGACAAGATTTTGGTATAACAAGATGCCTCCCAAAGAATGAATCTTAGAGGGATACGATAAACAAGAGCTTTGAGAGAACAAGTCATTGCTACAAGGTGAAAATGTCAGCTTGATCAGAGCATGTTGTCAAGTAGGCATCTGTAGTACATCAGTATGTTGACTCATAGACACAAGTAACCAACCCATGGCTATAGACCAATACAAGGCATATCCATGAGAGGAATAAACAAGCATGGCTACTAGAATACAGCGTAGATCCATGTTATAGAGGACTCAAACTTGGACATAGCTACCAGACATACAATGTAGATCTATGTCATACAGACACAAATTTGAGCATAGCCATGACCATACAAATGTGGATCCATGCTAGATATACAAAACTCCATCGCAATTTGGGGAAAATCCATGAGTACTTTAAACAAATACCTAGGCTCTTTGTCTCGTCTTCCACAAAGTACAATTCTATCCATGTGGTTACAATGATCTGAAGTCGAACATGGTAGAAACCACTTGATTACCGGCCAATGATGTGAACCATTAACAAGTGCGAGGGAGATCACCATTGATGTCAATTATTCCCAAGGTACTCTAGTACAATATACTAAGTGAAAATAGATGTCCTGATGTCGAACACTCAGTCGATTCTATCAATCAAAGGCCAATGATGTGAACCTATGTTGAGAGCGAGAGAATCTGTCATTAAGGCATACAAATATCAAGGTACCAAATATTGTTTCTAAGACTATTTCCCGGATGATGAGCTGATGTCGACGGGAATAGTATCATCGAAGGAGGGCCATGATGAGTCCCACATCGATGACACGAAACTTGGAACATAGTTCTGGAATGATGTGAATGTAGTAACCATAAGACTGAATCAAAAATATTGACACAAAAGACTGTGTAGACTGCAGAGGTAAAACTTTTTCAAATCCCCTTTGAACATTGGGCGGCATGACAAAAAGACTTGGCAGCATGACTGAACGGGACAAACACACAATGCGACAGTAGACAGTGCATTCTCAAAGGAGTGACATGACTCATGAAAGTGGATCATCACGAAGATCAGCTGAATACCCAATTGACTGACATGATGTGTAGACAAGTGCCATGTTCAAAGGTAACGACAAACAACTACCATTATTTACAAAATTATTCCCTTCCCATTTCCCCCATCATGATTGATGAGTGCCTCTTTTAGGTTTTACGAGTTCAAAGAGGGTAACAAACACTCAATATAGCTTATCGGAAGACAAGTCCAGACTCATATATTTTATGAACCTGAGAGAGGAGGGGTTCGTTCCCAAAACAGGCCTCTCGATGTTTAATTTAACGAGTCCATTGAAAGAAAACTCAGTATCGTTCATGTTTAGAGAGTCTAAACGATTACAGAAGAAGAATCCAAAGGGGTCCTTTTTCGTATGATTTAGTCCCTAAGGCCCAAAAAAGTATAAAATAATGCCTTAGGGAACTCTTCCAGTCATGATTGGCTAGAGTGTTCCTTTTTCATAAATAGTCCTATCCGAACCGAAAAAGAGATAACCTACCATCGGACGAACGACTCTTCAAATACTTTAATGAGCGTGAAGAAGACAAGATCGCTCAACGATCTTTTCGTATTTAGGGAGCCTGAAAAGATTTTAAAGAGAACTCCATGAGGTTTCTTTACACAATGTCATTTTTTACGAGCCTGGAAAGAATCGAAAATGGACTTGGTGATCTTTTCGTGTTTAAGGAGCCTGAAAAAGAGGTGAAAAGAAGACTCCATGATGCTTCTTTACACAATGTCAACTTTTTACGAGCCTGGAAAGAAACTGAAATGGACTCGGACCTTTGATACTAGGTTTTAAAGAGCGTGACCAAAGTGCCATAATAAATGCTCATTGACCTTTTCCATTTTATGAAAGTGCAAAAAAGCCATAAACAATCTTCCAAAGATTTTTACTATAGTTCTCTTATCCTGCAATCGACTCAGAAACAAGTGTTAAATGCATTTATAACTAGCATTAAGGGATTACGACAGATAATATTTGACTAAAATATGATTTTATATCAAACCCAAAAATGCCTATATAAGTTATGTAAATAGTAAAAAATTAAATCATTTCACTATTTACCCGTAACGGAGAGCACTTGGAGCACTTTCTTAGCCAGATCTTCAGCAGCTGATACCGGGATTTCCCACCGTCAGTTGCAGGTAATAGCCAAAACCCTATTATTTCATTTCATATCATTTATTTTGAGTTTTGGTGGGGTTTTGGGCTCATATGGAAAGCCCTAATACCTTAAAAGCGGGCATCGTGCCTACCACTTGCGGGATACGCGGTACCACCTGAGAACCGCACCTATAACATAGTTGACAGGCGGTGCCACCACCTATATCCAACGGTGCATAGGCGGTGCTGGCCATGGAGATTTCAAACTAATAGCATGAGCAATATAAAGTCCTTCTTTTTATTTTTAATTATCAAAGATGATTCTAATGCATTCTATGATGGTTTTTGACAGGTCTTGGTTACTCAAAACATGGTGATATGGAAAGAAAGAACACATGACAATGATGATACTTTTACTTAGAGAAATGTGGGTTGTATTGCCGCATTACGGGACTATGGGTTCCTGAAGTTCTTCCAGACCCCAAGCATGGTGTCACACAAGCGGTTACTGGAACACATACTATGGATGTGGAATCCAAAGAAGCAGTAATTCAAGGTGGGGGGCCATATTCTTACAGTGGAAGTAGAGGACATCTACTTCTTGACTGGTCTCTCGAGACAGGGTGCCCCCATCTCACTAACAGGATCCCGTGGAGGGGACATTACCACTCAAGAGCTTATAGATCGTCACTGTGTTCCAGGGACGTGGACATTGGGGAAGAAAATCCCCATCAGAGCAGTGATGGATGGGCCCCTACGGACCGTCCTATTTACTATGTATAGGGTGGCCGGGATTCAGGGTGTGCACCAAGCATCTAGGGCACACATGTTGTATTCCATAGAGGCCATGGTACCCACGGTATTCAACTGGGAAGAAGCCATGCTTCCCATTTTCAAAGATCAGCTGACTAAGTGTCGATAGGGAGAGCTAAAGTAGTTTTTATTTGGCTCCATTTTAGCCTGTTTCTTCTTCAAGCGGGTTCCACAGATGAGACCTCAGGTGGTCTTCCGGAGTCTGAGAGCACGGGACCCCTATATGCTAAGGTGGGTCCAGGTCAAGGCTCGTACAGGAGCAGGTAGGGGAAGGATGAAGTTCGGTGACCCGTTCTTCAGATGGCTCCGAGATCAGATCCTCATGGTTGAGGATTATGCTTACATAGGTACGGACTTCACCAGAGATCATGACCTACCACTCCCACCTGGCAAACGGTGGGGCAACATCGGTAAGAAGCAAGAAACTCTCATTAGAGGAAATTTGGGGTCTAAAATGGGCCTTATAACAAAATGCACCAACAATAAATTTTGTGAGTTGGAATTCAAGAACCAATAAAATTTCAATAAAATGAGTCAACCATAATGGTTGAATTGACATATTTGTCATAAAAGAAAACTACTTTTTTTATCATATTTTCGACATATCTCCCTGTGTTTTTACTCAAATTTTAAGCGGGAGAGCTCGTTGGATACAGAATTTAAGTTCACATCGAATGAGTACCCACACTACATACTTTTGATAGAACCTGCTACCCCAAAAACAAGAAATACTTGAAAAAACGTTATGATGACATCATCATCATGTTTTTTCAGGTATTTCTTGTTTTTTGAATAGCGAGGTCTATCAAAAGTATGCAGTGTGGGTACTCATTGGATGCGGATTAAATTTTGCATCCAATAAGCTCTCCTACTCGTAATTTGAGTAAAAACACAGGGAGATATGTCGAAAATACGAACAAAACAAGTAGTTTTTTTCATTATTCCTCCAAAATTAATAACAATTATTTTATTATTTTAACTATTATTTTATTATTTTCCTTAGGAGGCCCATTTTAGACCTCAAATTTCCTCTAATGAAAATGGATGAAATGTTTTTTATGTTTTTAATGTTTTATATTTTTTATGTTAAGTGACGGGACCTGTATATTCTCATGTAGATGTTGGAGCAGCGCGACCTGGAAAAGATTCTCCATTGGATAGGAAAGTTGGATCCTGCTTTGTACCACAGGGTGATGATATCACCAAGGAGCTAGAGAAAAACCTGGAGAGGTTGGCCTTGGATATCCCAGATGCTGCCATTGATGACCTCCCGATGAGATATCAGAGATCCACAGCGGGAGTACCGGGTCGATTCAATAGGCTGCTACGTAGAGTGGCTCGAGCAGTGATGTGCTATCACAAGCACCACTAGTGTATGAGATATGTACTAAAAGCTGACAGCTTCAGGATTTTGTATGATGATTTTGCCTAAAAGCCTACGTGCTTCAGATGAGGTCTCGAGACCTATTTTTTGTAAAATTTTTGTGTATATATATATATATATATATATACACACACAAATATATATATATATATATATATATATACAGACTTTTACCTGATGTTTATATGTCTCAAATGGGAAATGTATTTCATATGAGTTGTATGTGTCTTTGAATGTTTATTTACAATGTACCATGTTTGATTCCAATGTCGTGAATGGGAAATATTCCAATCTAGGATGTAATTAGCTAATAAGTCAGCAACTACATTATGTTCCCTAGAGATATGCCTATAAGTGATGGTTTCAAATGACCTTTCTAGAAAATGTACTCTCCAGAAGAGGCAAAGGAGCACAGGATTTCTAATAGTGTAAACATGGTTTAAATGGAAAACCACGAGTTGTGAGTCCATCAAGACTACTAGATCACGAACATCCTAGGAGGCAGTTTCAGTCAGAAGACCGATGACTACCTCATACTTGGTGATGTTATTAGTAGCAGGACCTATACAAACTGCTCCTGAACTGACCAAATCTTCAGCTAGGGAATAGAGGACCCAAGCAGCCAAGGAAAAATTCAAGGTGTAGCGGTAAGCACCATCAATGAAGCTGTAGAAATCCATCTGCATGACCAAAACATGATATAAACAGATGCAAACACTAGACTCAAAACCATCTTGAAAATACTAAAAACACACTGAAATTCAATCAATATACATATATACAAGATACTATACAAGAAAGACCTAGGCATAGTACCTTTTTAGGTACAACCCATTGTGAGGCTGCCCCAAAGGGATTCCATCATAATTAATGAGCTTGTAAGCTCCTTTCTCTAACACCTTAGAAATAATGAAAGGTTCGTACCACATGGACTTGAACTTACCCTTCCCTAGTTTGTCATATCTCTGATCATAAGTCAAGACTAGGTCACCCTCGTTAAAGACACGAGGTTGGACGGATTTATCATACTGTGCCTTGACTCATTTCTTATGTGCCTCATTAGGCAAGGAATCATCTCTTCGAGTCTCGTCAAGGTTATTCAAGTACAAAAATATTTCTTCCTCTGTAGAAGTGCCTGGGAGAATTTCGACGTCAAGTTGTAAATATGGAATTTGACATTGAATCGGTAAGACAGCTTTGAGTCCATAGACAAGATGGAATGGCGTGAAACTAGTGGTTGTTTTCACAGAAGTCTGATAGTCCCAAAGAGCAGAGAAAATAACGTGGTGCTAGTTGGATTTATGATCTCCAACCATCCGATGAAGCATAGTTTTCAAAACTTTGTTAATGGCCTCTACCTAACCATTAGCTTGTGGATAATATGGAGTAGAGTTTTCATGGTGAAAACCTAGCTTGGCACTTAGTTCCTCCATCATTTGATTACAGAAATAGGATCTGTGATCAGTAACAATGGACTGCGGAACTCCAAATCTAGCTATGATATGATTGAACAAGAAGAGAGCGGTAGTCTTACCATATTCTCTGTATGTAGGCATGGCTTCAACCCATTTTGTGAAATAATCAATGGCTACGATGATGTAACCATGCCCCCCGGCTGAGGTAGGCTTACAATGCATGAAGTCAATCCCCCATTTGGTGAATGGGCCAATGGCAATGATGGGGTGTAGTAGAGCAGGATGGGTGTGCTTTTTAGGATAAAAATGTTGACAAGGTGGGAATTTCTTAACAGCCTCATGACAGTCTTTGAAGACAGAAGGCTAGAAATAGCCAGCGCGAAGGATTTTCTGGGCTATATCCATCCCAGATAAATGACCTCCACATGCTCTAGAGTGGCAATAATTCAACACATGTTCAGCCTTCTCATGGGTGAGGCATCACCAGAGAATTGAGTGTGAATTGAGTCAATCCCATGTCTATACAAGGTATCATTCAGGATGAGGTAGTACTTCGCGTGGTAACAGATACAGCGGCGATCATCGCGGGATAAATGAGGTTGAAATCATTGTGTTTGGAGATAAATAAGAAAATATTCATACCAAGGATCGGTAGTGCTAATCAGGAATAGGAATTCATCTGGAAATGAATCACTGTGCTCAGATTCCATCAAAGAACAGGGAAGATCACACATAAGCTTGGCAAAGACCAAGGATTTCTTTGATGTGGCTTTGGAAAATTCCAGATCAAACTCTTGAAGGATCACTATCTAGTGGGAGTATTTTCCCCTAAGCACCTGAAAAGTCAGGATGTAATACATAGGGTTCTGTTCTGCCAATACAGTGGTAGTGTGGAGTATAATGTAGTGACGAAGATTTTGTACAGCAATAACCATGGCCAATGCTAAATTTTCCACACGTGAATAGTGAGTTTCGGAATCCATGAGATTCTTACTGGCATAATAAATCACGTGCTCCTGACCGTGAATATTTTCCTGCACTAAAACCATAGTGATGGTAGTGGTGGAGGCAGCAATATACAAGAGAAAGTCCTTTGAATAATCTGGGGGGTGTATCACAGGTGAATGAGTTCGAGTGTGCTTAAGATTATCGAAGGCGCATTGGGCCTGGTCATCCCAGAAGAATTGAGTGTTCTTCTTGAGGAGACGCATATAACTGTGCGTTTTCTCTGCAAAATTGCACACGAAACGACAGAGAAAGTTTTCCTTCCCTTGCAAACTTTGGAGTTGAAGGAGATTAGTTGGGGCTAGTAGATCTAAAATGGTGTCAATTTTCAAAGGATAAATCCGGATGCCATCTTTGGATACCGCAAAACCTAGTTGACGTTCCGTCTCACCGTAAAAAACACATTTATGCGGATTGAGCCATATATTATAATGATGGAATCTCAGGAATATCTCTCTTAGATGACCAGGGTGGTCCTCCCGTCACTGTGAATGAGTAGGGAGGTCGTCAAGGTACAGTTCAACAATATGTTTAATATCATGAAACACATAGGACATTGTGCACTAGAACGTCGCTCCATCTTTTTTCAAGCCAAAAGGTAACTTATTATATGCAAAGGTTCCCCATGGGAAAATGAATGTCATATTATGCTGATCAGAGGGTAATATCTCTATCTGATTATAGCCAGAAAATCCATCCATAAATGAAAAGATGACACTTCCAGCATAGTTGTTGATAATCTGATCAATGTGTGGAGTAGGAAATTTGTCCTTAGGACAATCTTTATTCAAATCCCTAAAGTTGATACAGACTCTAATGGTTCCCTGCCTTTTATTGACAGGGACAACATTTGATACCCATTCTGTCAGGGGTACAGGATAAAGAAACCCAACTTTGAGAAGTTTCTCAATTTCATCTTTAATAGCTACGGCCTTCCGAGGATGGACTTGCCTTAGTTTTTTCTTGACAGGTTTAGCCGTGGGATAGGTTTTAATCTCATGGACCACAATGGATGGGTCAATCCCCAGCATCTCTTCATAAGAATAGGAAAAAATATCACAAAATTATTTAAAAAGTGCCTTATAGGCTTAAGATTCATCTGCCGAGCAGTTCTGCCCAACATAAACATGATCGATAGTATCAGGTTTGGCTGATATGTCAATCAAATTCATCTGAGTAATGTTGCAAAGGTTTCCTTTAGAATCTATATCTTGCAATAGTATAGGAATTTGGGGTACGTTGACAATACAGTAGGAAACAAGGATGCAAAATCATGGCTAACCAAACTGGTGTTGGGGAGGAACATGGATCTATGATAGTGATCCTCCCAAATGGACTGATCCATATTCATGATCTCCATAATGGATTCATTGAAAGGGAAAGTCTCGGAGAGATCATCTAGAACAGGAAGAGAAGGCTCTAGCCAGTATGTTAAATGGTAAGGATCTGAAGCCACTAGATGAAGGTCATCCGTGTGATTATTGGAAAAGGTTTGAATGGTTTCATACAGTGCTTCATGTCGACTCAACAACTTGTTTACCCTTAGGCTCATCATCAAATGAGGCGATCATATGGACTGTCACGGTATTCATGTTAGGAGGACTGGATGGAAAAATCCCCATAAGGGATGAATCCTTCAACATGCCTACCCCAATCGACTGGTAAGGAGAAGGGGACTGGCCTAACATGGGATGTTATTAGCCGTGGAGGTGGTAACATCTGGCATACAGAAATCAAGATGGTCAATAGTAACAATTCTCCCTATATGCGGAAATTGAACTGTTCAGAATACTATTGAGGTGACAGCAGTCATGGCATAGAACCAATTTCTTCCTAGAAGGAGGTTGTAATCTAAGGGGGCATCTACCACTTCTACTTGAATGGAAATGGTTTTCCCCCCCAGCTCGATCGCTAGGGCTGATATGAGACCATGGGGTTGGGATGTTAGATTTTTATCATTCAAGATAGCATTATGATCTTAGGATCATTTAATTGAGAGAATAACAAGCATAGCAATAAAACATAAGCACAACACAAGAGATAAGAGACACAAAGAATTTTCCTCAGGGAAACCATAAAGGAGAAAACCCCACAACTTCCTCAGAGATAGAATCAGCACCAAAGGTAAAACCGGAAAACAGTAAGATGATCTCCCGATAGCAGCAGTCTCTCTCTCTCTCTCACTAAGAGAGCTTCTCCTCTCTCACTCATGCACCCCCATGAGTGAGTGTGTGTGTATGATTATAATAAATAGAGAGGCTCTCACTCTCCATTTATATTCTTCCATTCACTTGGAACCCACTCCAACATGTCAGCCTCACTTAACAATTACTTACTAGAGCAGACATCTCTAGGAGTGTCTAATAACCCTAGTGCCCCACCACTTGTGGGCACTTTGCCTCCTCTCACCAATAGGAGGGAAACATAATGGTGGGAACTATTTCCCCGACTTATAATGACTCACCTAGGGTCTACTTCACTAGGATAGTCTAATAATCCAAGGGCCCCACAACTTTGGGGACTTTAACCCTTGACCAATAGGAGGGTTACCCACAATGAATTAACATGACTTTCTCATTATAGAAACTTCCTAGAATAAACATTGGAGTATGACATGACTCAAATACATTACAATACATAAGAAATACGGATGAATACATTCCAAAGTTACAATTACATCAACACTCCCTCTTAACTAGGAAAGTATTCTCTCGACATAATTTATCAGCACAAGTCTTCTTCTCTATATCATCTGGATCATCATTGAGTTGTCATCATATCGGTATTCAAGTAATCTTCATCTAGATCTAGATCATCACTCAATCTGGATCATCATCACTGAATCTAGATCATCACTGAATCTGGATCATCACTTGATCTAGATCATCACTGGATATAGATCATCACTCGATCTAGATCATCACTGCTGGATCACCTTCACTGGATCTAGATCATCACTCGATCTCGATCATCACTAGACATCATCACTGGATCTATATCATCACTCGATCTGGATCAGTACCATGGGTGCTATCTCATGATTCTTCTCATCACAGGAAGTTCTACAGAGCCAGCCCTTTTTCATGTTGGTTGTAGGCCTAGCCACCATGTAGGTCTTCTTCAGCGCTTATATCTGGACTACTCATCAGAATGGCCCATATAGAACTTACATCTGACCTACTCGTCAGAAAGGCACACCCAGCACTTACATCTGATCATATAGGATCAATCCTATAATCACATAAAAAAGGCCCAGCACTCACATTCACCAGCATGATAGGACATCACTATCATCTGTGAAAAGGCTTCAGCACTTATATCTAACCTACTCGTCAGAAAGGCACAGTACTCACATCCATCCAAGCGGG
Organism: Pseudotsuga menziesii; assembly: GCA_001517045.1. Lineage (NCBI taxonomy): Eukaryota > Viridiplantae > Streptophyta > Pinopsida > Pinales > Pinaceae > Pseudotsuga > Pseudotsuga menziesii. The sequence goes on from LPNX010154423.1 coordinate 290,666, forward strand.
AACACATCGTACCATAGTGATGGAAGACTCTCACCCAGGCCGGAACACATCCTACCACAATGATGAAAGACTCTCACCCAGGCCGGAACACATCCTACCATAATGATGAAATATTTCTGCACTTACATTCACCCAGGTTGGAACACATCCTACCATAATGATGAAAGGGCCTGCACTTACATCCACCCAGGTGGGAACACATCCTACCACAATGATGGAAGGGCTTTCACTCATATCTAATCTTGTATGAACCAATCCTACAGTCATATCAGAATGGCCCCTAGTCCTCCTTGACTGAGCTACCTGGTAACTGACCAGGTGCCTCCATTCTCCTAGAGAATGGCAGTTGCCCTTACATTCGACCTACTCGTCGAAATGGCCAACACTCACATCTAACATGGAAGGAACTTAATCCTTTAGCCATGACAGAATGGTTCATCCCTTACATCTGATCAAGTGGGAACACATTCCTCTATCACATCAGAATGGCTACTTAGTCCTAGACTGAGTATTCATGGTACCTCACTAGGCAGCTCCATTCAAAGAATGGCAATTGCCCTTACATCTGTCCTACTCGACAGAATGGCTAGCACTCAAATCTGACATGGAAGGAAGCAATATTCTCACCATGACAGAATGGCTCAGCCCTTATATCTGACCTACTCATCAGAATGGCTATGGATCTCAGTACTCATATCTAACATGGAAGGAACCAATCCTCTCACCATGACAGAATGGCTCAGCCCTTATATCTGACCTACTCGTCAGAATGGCTATGGATCTTAGCACTCATATCTGACATGGAAGGAACCAATCCTCTCACTATGACAGAATGGCTCAGCCCTTACATCTGACCATGGAAAGAACCAATCCTCTCACCATGTCAGAATGGCTCAGCCCTTACATCTGACCATGTAAGAAACAAATCCTCTCACCATGTTAGAATGGCTATGGGACTCATCATTTTCCCTTGGAGGAAACCTCTATCTGGAGAACACCAAGCTTCTCCCTGAAGTACTTGAACTTCACCCTAGCCAATGGATTTGTCAATACATAAACTATATGTTCCTCCATCACAACATACTAGAGCTTCACTGCTCCCCTCTACACCATATCCCTGATATAGTGGTACTTTATCTCGATATTCTTCAACTTGTCATGGAACACTGGATTCTCTGACAACTTTATGCAACTCTGGTTGTCACAATGTATACAAGTAGCATCCAACTGAAGATCAAATAAATCAGATAGTAGCTTCTGCAGCCATACTGCCTCACAACTATCTGAACAAGCTGCGACATACTCTGCTTCAGCTGTACTCAGTGCCACATAGGATTGCTTCCTGCTAAACCAAGAGATCACACCTGATCCCATACTGAAGCAACACCCTAAGGTGCTCTTCCTATCGATAGCACTACCTGCCCAATCTGAATCAACATAACCTTCTAGGTTAATGTTCTGATTCACATTGTTCTTGAGTTCATAATCAACTGTACCCCTCAGGTACCTCAGAACATGCTTTGCAGTAATCAAGTGAACATTTCTCAGATTTGTCAAGAACTGGCTCAAGTTGTTCATAGCAAAGCAAATGTCTGGTCTCATGCTCATCAGGTACATTAATGAACCAATCATCTAATGATACATCGTAGCATCAACCGTCTCTGATGAAGCAACAGTCAATAGCTTCAAGTTCGATGCCATAGGTGTGGTTATGCAGTCCATCATCCTGAAACTCTTTAGGATCTCTACTGCATACTTCCTTTGTCCACACCTCCATGCCTAAATAGTGCATCAACACATAACAGGAGCATCACTGGTCTTCCACCTTCAACCTTGAAGCAAAGGTTGGAATTCACTTTACTCTCAGTAAATCCTAAAGTCATAAGTAATCTGTCCATCCTATCGTACCATGTTGACCCTCAGAATATTCTGTAGTCACTTCCTCTGAAGCGGAGCATCATACTCCCTCTATCTTCTATACTCTATGCACTGAAACATTCTGTACCGAAGTGACAAGTAGCTTCCTATGCTACTAATATTCTATGTGACCATCTAGTGTATAGACTTGCATCTTCAACCTTGTAGCAAAGGTTAAGATCTTCATCAAGCTCATCATGTATGTGTTTCAATTCTTACTAGCTGCAAATGTCTCTTTGTAGTCTATGCCTTCTTTTCATGAGAATCCTTGTGCTACGAATCTTGCCTTGTATCCCATGATGTTTCCATCTGCTGCATGATGGAACTATGAAATTTCCTTCATGTATCGATACTTCATTCTTGACAACATTCTTCTTGAGTTGGTCTTCCCTTTCTTCTTGGAAGGTTCTGCATCAAAAATATCGCTGCATTCGTCATATTATTTTTCATCTTGAACTATCGTTACTTGTTCTTCGGAACAAGTCTCATTCGTCTTTGCTTGTAGGCGATTATGTACGCGATCTTTCCTACAAGTCAAATGCATTTGTATGGTTAGAAACATTTCATAAGAAATATTCATATTGGCAAATTCTTATGCATAAATATATGATCATGCAATTAGTTTAGCCAATACAACATTCATCCATATCTCACGGAAACTTTTCTAGATGCCTTCCATCTCCACCAGGACAATATTGAGATTGTGCACTAATCCAATATGTCAGTAAAGAGGTTTCATTCTAGATAAGTAGCAATGGAGAGTTGTATAACACCATGAGCTACTTACTTATCACATGCATATTAGTAGTATACTATCATTAATGCAAACATCCTATCATACATAATACATCAACTAAATATAAACAAATGCATAACAAAACAATATCATGAAATGACAATTGAATACTTATCTTTATTTGTTTCGTAGGTAGAATCCTTCTTGAGCCTTCAGCTTCGTCGTCTTCTTCATTCATAATAGCATTGTTTCTTATCCAAATGATAAGGTGGATAAGAGGTTCTTCAAGAGTTGAGATCTTCATATTCCTCATTGATTGAGGGATCTTCTTTGGATGGTGAGAGCTTGATCTTCAATTGCTCCCATTTTCTCTTCTCTTCTTATGAGTCGAGCTTCTTCTTCTTATGTGTGCTCTTCCCAGAGTCTTCTAAAAGTAATCACTTCCTTCTGGCATCCATTCCTTGCATGAATGAATCCCGTGATCCTGGGAGGCCATTCAAGGTGGATATCACCACTTCTACATTCTCCACTTCTTCTTCTACTACTACAAGTTGTTCTTTGATTTGAGAGACCCTTTTAAAGTATGACTGTATGGTCTCTGCATTCTGGATCTTCACTTCCTTCAACTGGTTTCTTAAGGTCATATTCTGATTTATGTTCTTCCCTTCAAATAGGTTGGTCAAGGAATCAAATACCATCGGTGTCTTTAGGAAAGACACTTGTGGTACAATTTGATCCATGATTGAATCAGTAATGATCTTCTTGGCCTTGACCAAGTTCTTCTTGTCTAAGGCTTCTAACCTCATCTCCCTCTGGAACTGGAACCTCTCTACTCATGTAGGTGTCCAATTCATTTTCTTGAGAGAGATCATATACTTCCATACTTGGAAGTTGTTAACTTCACCAAGCTTATCATCAAGCTGATGTGATAGATCACTTTGAAATGAGAACCTCAAATGAAAATGGCAAGGGATTTAGATCTTACCGATTTGAGGTGTCCGTCCTGGTTCCAGAGCTGGCTAATCTAGGGTTTGTCACAAAAACCATAATTTCAAAACTTGGAATCTTTTATATCTAATTGGATAGATAGATATATCTCTTCAAATGGAGCTGTCCAATGTACTCATTTTCTGAAAATAGTGGAGGGAAGCTCCCAGAACAAGAAGCCCTAGTTTTCCAATTTATTCTGCAGAAATGCCTGTCACTGTTTCTATGATATCTCTAACATTACTACTCCTCTGTGTCTGAAATTTTGTACTAAGGTAACCACGCATGTCCCTGATCCAACAAAATAGTTTTCATCAGAATTGGTTTCACCAATTGGGATTTATGATCCTTTTCCCAAGGTGACATGTTACGGGACTTTTCAGAACAGAAATGTTATATGGACTGACATGTGTCACTGTTTCATATTCTTGGTCTGAACTTTAGACCACAGAAATTAAAGTCTGTTCCCTTTATGGAACATCTTCATAAATTTCATTTGGACCTCTGTAGCCCAAGATATAGAAATTCTCCCCAGGTGTCTTGTTTAGGGATAAATTCTGGAAGAGGTTGGAACCCTAACTTGGAGGGATCTTATCTCCCAGAATATAGAGAATCTGAGGCTGATGTTTGGACACATAGTAAATCAGGATTTTATATTTGGGCTTAGAAATTGTCAGCTCCTGAACCATCTCCAATCTCAGGATATAGAGAATGTACCAAAACTTATCAGTTTATAGTATTTAGGTTTTTTCTAGCTCGGGGTCAAACTAGGGTTTGACTTTCCCAGAGTTCTACCCAACCAAATTTCTTGATCCTGGTCTCTAAAATTTGATTTTGATGAGGAGAAAAATCCTATGCTAGGCTCACCCAAAAATTCCTCTTCTATAGGAATCCCTAATTTCCACACCGAAAAACTGAAAAAGCTCAAAATCAAATTCCGCTTCGACAAAGAGATGCACCCTTCAATGGAGAGTCAGAATAGCATACTTTTGCTGATGGATTGTGGAGAGAGACCCAAAAATTAAGAAGCCCTAGATTCTGTAGCTACAAAATGTCTTCTTCTTAGGTTAGCTCTGATACCATGTTATATTTTTATCATTCAAGCTAGCATTATGATCTTAGGATCTTTTAACTGAGAGAATAACAAGCACAACACAAGAGATAAGAGACACAAAGAATTTTCCTTGGGAAAACCATAAAGGATAAAACCCCACAACTTCCTCAAAGATAGAATCAGCACCAAAGGTAAAACCAAAAAATAGTAAGATGATCTCCCGACAGCAGCAGTCTCTCTCTCTCACACTGAGAGAGCTTCTCCTCTCTCACTCATGCGCCCCCATGAGTGAGTGTGTGTGTATGAGTATAATAAATAGAGAGGCTCTCACTCTATATTTATATTCTTCCATTCACTTGGAACCCACTCCAAAATGTCAGCCTCACTTAAGAATTACTTACTAGAGCCGAAATCTCTAGGAGTGTCTAATAACCCTAGTGCCCCACCACTTATGGGGACTTTGCCTCCTCTAACCAATAGGAGGGAAACACAATGGTGGGAACTATTGCCCCGACTTACAATGACTCACCTAGGGTCAACTTCACTAGGATAGTCTAATAATCTAGGGGCCCCACAACTGTGGGGACTTTAACCCTTGACCAATAGGAGTGTTACCCACAATGACTTGACATGACTTTCTCATTATAGAAACTTCCCGGAATAAACATCGGGGTATGACATGACTCAAATACATTACAATACATAAGTAATATGGATGAATCCATTCCAAAGTTACAATTACATCAACGTGGAAACCCTTTTCGTCAAAGGCTTTAAGGGTTGTAGGTGATGTTACAAGCTAGGGAGAGCCGAGAGCCTTCCAACAAGACAGAGACAAAACTGAGGTTGAAGTTCCTTCATCTAGTACCGTTCAAAAAAAATTATTTTTCACTACTTTCCTAATGATCTAAAAAGCAAGTTTATGCAGTAATCTAGGCTTATAATTCTCAACATTGAAATGAATCAAGTTAGTATTATCTGAGTCTAAATCTCCTAATGTTGTCAACAAGTTTTTGTGTTGTGTAGGGCAACTTTGGAGTACTTCTAAGGTAGACATTGCACAAGGTTCCTAAGCGAGATCTTCAACCACATTATAAAATTGAGCAGCTCGGGCATTAGGGTTAAATACTACCTTCCGAAGAGTGCTCTTAGGTGGACGCAAAATCATGTCAAGAGTAGGCTTCTCGATAGATAAGGGGATAGTAGACGAGGATTGTGGAGAAATAGTAGAGGGAGCTTTCCCTGAAGAAGAATGATCTTCTTTCTTATCTATGGGTTTGCCATAATTCTGACTTCGAGTTTGCAAATTGATGGTATGTGAGGACATCATACGAATTTTCTCTGATGAACTAGAGTTACCCTGATTAGACATGTGGTTTATCAATTGTTGTTGAGAGGGAAAAGGATCTGTAAGTACTGCGGGTGTGGGATTGGACTTCAAAAACTGGGAGATTTCATCCTGATGAGGAAACTCCTTTGAAAAATAGTCACCTCCACATAGCAGACAGGGATATTTTGCCTTTCTTTTCCCTTCATTGTTATCACTGGCTGTTGGTCTTGGAGTCTCCTGTTGGTTTCCAGGTTTTTTATTTCTATTTTTACCTTTCTTTTTATTATTACCCAAGTTTTGAGTACTTTGAATAGAGTTGACCTCGGTGGAAACCTTAGGAGTCGAAGGAGTAGGGGTGGCATTTTGGGGTTGCTTGGCAGGTTTCGCTATTGACGAGAATTGGATTGAACCAACAATCCCATCAATAGGTACTTCTGCTGGTGGCTTGGCAGGATCAGTGCTTTGGCGAGGAGCTTGAGGAATCAAATCATAAAGAGTTCCAGACTGGGAATAAACCAAGTCTAGATATTGGGCTCAACTAATAGCCTACTCTTCAGCAATGGCACTGCCCATAGCCACATCTCAGGAAATAGGAGGCAACAAGGATTTGGTAAACCAATCAACTAACAACTGATCAAGTATAGGGGCCTTAATAATCCTTCTTCGCCTTCTCTACTCATGAATATGATCAGATTTTTGGGTGGAGGTGTTTTGTCGTAAATAATTTAAAAGATCAGTACCTATTTCATAACAAATAGGGAGTTGAAAGTGTGTAAGAAACACGGTTGCTAATGAGCCAAAATCCACAAACGAATGTTGTGGTATTTCAATGTACCACTTCGCAGCTGTGCCAGTCAAAGTTCGCTGAAAGAGTCGTAACTGAACGAAGTCATCCATGAGGGAGTTTAAAGAACACCACAAATGGAATGTCATAACATGGTTCTTCGGATCGTCTCCCTGCTTCCCATCGAACTTCGGGATATCCAATGGTAACTTTACTAGAATGGGAGGCTACAAGTGATTGTGTCGAATGGGGTCATTAATCAACTTGGACAAGTCAGGTAATTTCAAAGTTGCTAGGAAAGGTAATTGCCGGTTGGGTTGCACATACTGGTAATATTGAAATGGCATATAATTACCAGTAGAACCATAAGTGGACTGAAAAATAGGTTGCTGTGACAAAGAACTACCAGAAAATCCGCCTGTAGGGGGTTGATTTCTGGGATCAGGACCGCTAGGACCACTAGGGCCTCCAGGAGGAGGACTACCTGGGCTGCCGGGACCACCAGGACCACCGGGACCACTAGGACCACTAGGACCACCAGGAGGCGGACCACCAGACCCTCTAAATCCACCAGGAGGTAAACCTCCAGAGCCTCCGGAACCACTAGGCGAAGGGCCACTAGACCCTCCAGAGCCATAAGGAGGAAAGCCACCAAGCCCCCAGGACCACCAAGACCACTAGCACCATAAGGAGGAAAGTTTCCAGATCCTTCGAGACCACCAGGACTACTAGGACCATAAGGAGGAAAGTTGCCAGATCCTCTGGGACCATTAGGCCCCCTAAGGGGAGGACCTCCATAAGGCGGTCCTTAGGCACCTCCTACAGTATGTATAGGTATCCCCCCCATAGCTGGCACGTAAGACCAGTTGGGTTTCCCCCATGGTGTAAAAGTGTTACTAGAGTATGGAATTCCAGCATAAGGTATCTCTGTAGGATTGGGTGGATGATTAATATTACCTACAGGTATGTGATAACCATAACCTCCAGAAGATTGAATGGTTACAGGCTGCACCCCCGAGGGCTGACCTGAAATGGATGGTGGATTAACCACATTAGTATGGGTGGGAGGGACATAAACTATAGACGGTTCTATATTAGAGGTCTGTCCTTGACTAGGTACAATTTCGGTGTCAGATAACATAGGTCATGTCGGGGGTTGCCCTCAGAACTAGAAGGTACAGACAAAATGGGAATTGAAGGTTGAGCCCCAAGTGCAGAAGACCTGGGTGGATTAGGAACAGAAATAATATGGGAGGTGGTGGAGGTGGTATTTTGACCTGGGTTGTGGGGTGTTATTGGATGATCTATAATCGGTTCAATGGGTCTCATAGAATCAGCCAGTGAATGATATCCCACAAGAACAGATGTGGAACGTGATGGTGTCGAGCCCAATAGGTCATCTATCTGCTTGTCAATATCCTATGCACGGAGAGTGGCAGGATGGTATTTCCTACATTCTTCTTCATCTTCAGAAGAGTTTAAACAGGTGCCAAATGAGGCAATGGCCTGTCCTACAGGGGTATCCCAAAATGGAGCATTGGGACCAAAATCCAGACAGGTAGTATCATCAACATGACCTTCCATGGGAGAATGGAATGAGGTATTTCCCCGAGAAGTTTGTTGGACCAAGGGAGGCGAGTGTGAAGAATATGGTACTCCACTTTCTACAACCACATTCTCCCCCACTTGGGAGGTGGTAGCAGCTCCTTGGTCGATAGCTTCCATTGGATTTTCTCCTGAACCAGGAATAAAATCGGGTGGCAAGAACCGTACTCTTTTGCACTGTCTTAACTCAGCCAATTTGTACAGTTCCTATCTAACCTAGGGTCTGAAAATATAGAAAACACACCAAAAAACTTCCCTACATAAGCTATAGGTCAAAACAAGCACACTTAAAATGATAGGAGGGGTTCAAAAATTTAGGTCTCGCACTAGGATTGTCAAGAAGGTGCCACTCACGATAAACCACGAGGGTACATGCGTAGTAATCTCCCCGAATGTTGTTTTCATTGTATGGCTCCAAGCAAGATGGCCAAAGGGCTTTTCTCGGATGGATAGGGTATCCTAGTGGGGTCTCCCGATATACTCAAGGTACGTGGGAGCTCGAATCGGTAGTAGTGTTGTCTAATGCATAACCGTACACAAGGGGCCTTTCGATATACAATTGAGTACATGAAGTACCTTTGTATATACCTCAAGGGTATGTGAAAGGCCATTCGATATACCGACGATACGTGGAAGAGCTGCGTGAGTCCCAGAATGTAATGCGAACAAATAACGACAGCTGCTACGCTTAACAACGCCCAAACACGTCTCTAGCATATCACTCCAATTGCAATGTAAATTTTAACCTATAACTATCGTTGATTTTAAAGTGGACATTTAGGTGAATGCATGATGTTTTGATAGAAAAGTAAAACCATGCAGTATACTTATGCAAAAATATTTCACTTTACCGTTCAGTATGCCTACTGATGGGAGGGAAAGAGAGTATTTTCTTTCGTTTCAAAACCAAAAATACTTCCAATCAACAGTCTTGAAAACAAAATCAAAGACAAGCAACACTTTCCAAACTGATTTCTCTTTTCTGAAAGCAATAAAAAGGGGGAGAATCTATTTTCCTAAAAGAAAAACAAGAAGCACACTACATGCGAATGCACTCTATTTTTTCAATTTTCTCTTAAAACATAGGCAAATCTAACTTAAAACTACCATATTTTTTATTTTGATTGAGATAGTACTAAATGAATAAGAGACAAAAGAACATGAAGAGCCTGAAAGCTTGTTAAGCCAATCAGAGATCTAATGTCCAACGCTCAATGATGATAACCTAGTCTCAATCAAAAAAAAAAAATTTGAAGGAAGGAAAAAGAAGTTCTCTATGCAAACAAGAAATAAAACTAAGATGCTAATCAAATGTTCTTCTTTTAGTCTATATAACAGAAATTAAAAGAGATATTACTCAACACCCTAAGCTTTTCAAAAAACAAGAAATCCTTTCGCAAACACAATGAACAAGCATAGAAGCAGATGAACAATCAAAAAGTCTAGTCTAGCTTTTGAATTTCCTAATCAAACCAATTTTAAACCATAAAATTTCAAACCACAAGCATCATATTTTGTCACACAAGCCTGACAATGCAGGACTGAAAGCAAAACAATTCAATTTTTTTCAAAAAATGAGGAAGAGAAGGTCTTGGAATGATGCCTACCTGGCACCGCATTTCTCTGGTGTTGACAGGGTGGTTCTATCCCAACATCGATTCTCACCAACGGGATATAGGCAGTGGCATCATGTGCTGCCCACTCTATTCAGGCGGTGGCACCCCTCCTTGTACACTACATAGGTGTGATTCCCTGTAGAAAACCAAAACACAAAGAGAACAATATATCAAGTTAGAAAAAGACTAGATCAAGGTCAAAAATGCTAGATTGAGCATAAAAACAAAGCATAAAAGATCGAAATGATTCAGATCTGAATAGATCTGGAAGTTTCAAACCCAAATTCACTGAGTCAGATAGCAAATCTGACTGAAGAGAGTTGGAGAAGGAGCCTGGATTCGGACAAGAGTTGAAGAACTGAGGAAGATCAGAATGATTGATGCACAATTCCCCAGCGGAGTCGCCAGATTTGTTAGCTAGAATATTTCACCTTCTACAGACAGTAAGGTGTTCCATTGGTCTGAATGGTTCAGATCTAGAACAAATGAAGGACAAAGGTTGAAGACCCTCCCTAGACGCTGTAGATATCTAGAATGTGATGCTTCGATAGTAACCCTGTGTACCTACAATCAGATTAAACATGCAAACACATCAAAGCTGCCAGAATATAATCTACTGATCCATGTTAGTGACTAAGGAATCTAACAACATACATGTGAAATCATACAACAACAGTAATGTGGGACGAAAATCAGCTTTGCATTAAGATAAAATGGAGATGTTTACAACCAATTAAGCCTTAGTGTTGACATGCATCTCCATGAAACCAAGCACTCTCATCCCCATAAGCTTCGACTTTTTCTCTCTATGCTCTTCAATGGCTTGAGCCAAGTAATCAATCCAACAGCATAACAATACCTTAAGAGTTCTCCCCCTCAACCATGGAAATGAGCTTGTATTTATAAGGCTCAATGGATAGGGATGGTTGAGAGATTTGTGGATGAGGTGGCTTCTAAGATCCTAGGATGAAGGATCTCGAGCTCAACTGACCCACAATGATAGGGATAAGGGAGGACACAAGGCTCATCATCTACAAGCTTCGAGAATCTTCTCTTTTTCCCATTTTACCTAGGGTATCGCTTTTCTCCTTCAATGACAGAGCGGTTTAGATAAGAAACGCTTATGGACTAAGGGCCATAAGTGGTGCCACCGCTTGTGGATAACAAGGGATAGGTGATGCGAGCAAGGTACCACTCTTGGGCAAAGGGGAAAGCGCGGTGCTGATAATTTTTGTGAAAGATTGACAAATGGTATGATTTTCCACTCCAAGTGTTGGTATTAAGGGAAAATAGGTATGTCAAAGGTCTTATCACATGATGGTAAGAGGATTTTGGTATAACAGACATGAACAGTGGGAGGATCTCTGGGTTTTCTTCCTGGTTTCCTTATGCACATATCCTGAATGGTTATGGCATAGATAGGCACATCTTGAAGGGCCTGAAGGAGTGGAATTTTAACATAAATATTTTTTTTCTCTCCTAAGAGGTTAAATTGAGGTTGTCCTACTACCTTCGGTAACATTAATCTTTCAGGGTATGGTGGTTCCCTAATCAATTGTGTAGGCCGTGTGTCATTAAATGTGTCTTTTTGTGTTTCAGCTGGCATATTAGTAGGATGTTAAATGTCTTCAATAATGGGGGTCGTTGTATTGGATAAATACTATGGTTTCATCCTTTCTTCATGCATAGAGGATGGAACATCCTTAATGACCAAAGGCTCCACTACCCTCCCTGATTGTAAGTAGATATAGTTGTAGGGTACAGGAGTAATGGAGTAAGCGGGCATGTTGGCAGTCTCAAACGGATGGACTGCTTTATTATTTGGGTTAGGGTTAGGTTGAGTAGGAAGTTGTGGTCGTATCGGCATATTGGGGACAGCATTATTCTGGAGTTAGAGCTGTGACTGCTGATAAGGCTGAGGATATTGTTGAGGAGGGTATGGTTGATGAGGAAACATTTGATGTGCAAGTTGTTGAGAAGGTTGGTTATGGGGAAATTGGTTCTCTGGATGGAAGTTCCTCCATCCAGGAGACCAAGAATTTTGTTGGTTTGGTGGTTGTGTCCAAGGGTTGCAGGAGTTAAAATTTTGCATTGGAGGTTGAGAGGGGCACCATTGAGGGTTAGAATAAGATGAAGGGAATTGTGTGTTCATGTGATGTATATTATTCCAATTATTTATGTTATTCAAAAGTGGAAACAAGTCTAGAGTCATACCTTGATTTCGAGGCTGCCAGGGCTTTTTCTGTGCAATAAAGTAAGTCAGTTCCATGTCTGGAGTTTATGCTCGTAGAAATTCCTTCACTTGAGGTAGTGAAGGGCATTCTTTTGTGTCATGGTTTAGCTCACACAGCTGAAACACTTCTACCTTGTCGAGCAGGCACTCCTTCAGAGGGTATTTCTTCCTACATTTAGGGCAGAATACACCAAGTGTGAGATCCTCTACTGCTTGTTTCTGTTTTTCCCTTAGGACATCTATTTCCAAGGAGATGGAGCTCATCATTTCTATATTGAAATTTCCAAGGATATTTCCTATTTCTACTCGGGTGGCCCCTCCATTAGATGACTTTTGTGTTTTTTCGAAGACATCACGTTCTAATTTGTCCCGTTTTTCCCATTTGTTATTCCTGGAAGATCCCATGGAATATCTTTTGCACAGTTCAATGATCTTTTCAAAGGAATCCTTGGAGATATCCCCCTTTCCTAACAGGTTTAACATGTCTAGGAAATCATCCCTAATCCCATGAAGTAGGATTATTTTGCGCACATATAACTCCATATTAGTATGTCTAGCTCTCTGCACATTATATAAAATCCTTTCCACAAAATCTTCCAGACTTTCATCGTCCCTCTGTACCATTTTAAACAGTTCTTCTATCTTGTCCTTGGTATTGCAATACTCCTGATATTTCTCCAGGAACACATGTTTCATTCGGTCCCAATTAGTGACAGTTCCCCCTCCCAGGCTCATAAACCAACGTAATGCATTGTCCTTTAGAGTGGCAGGAAAAAGTTTCAGCTTCTGTGCATTGGTGGTCTAGTCATAGTTACGATAGAGGATGTCAATTTCAAGAACAAATTTTTCTGGATCCTCTGCCACTTTTCCATAAAAGCGAGGCAACACCGATGGCGATATATTTTTCACGGGGGCTATCCCTTCTGGCTGTTGAATTGGGAACTGAAGTGTAGCAACCATCCCTTCAGGAGGGGAATTACCCTCGTGATGATAATTTTCTCCCATTGCTTCTTCGTGATCTTTGGGATCGCTTCTATTGCTCATATATTCCTCTATTTTATCCTCTTCATCCTTCCACTGATCATTACATTTTTTATGGAACTGTGTCCACTCCTCTTCAGTCACAACCTTCCCATTAATGTGATAGAACAAACCTCAGTCAGCTGATCTCGCAGTACTAACTCTGTCTTCCTCCACAGGGATATCCGAGGGTGTTGCAGCTCCTCGTGTGTTCTCCACTGTAGATACTGACGTTGCCACTCCAGGGGTGACTAGGCTTCTTCTAATAGGTGTTTCCTAATAGCGAGCCACAGTAGAAGAATTGGTCCTATCAACCAGGTCGTTAATGAATGTTCTTCTTCGCAATGCTGGATTTCACCCACGGCCTCGACCACCTGCAACTCTAGTGTTCTGTGGGGTTCTGGGATTTATAAGATGGTCACGATGTATGCTTCTTGTACTCATGCAACCCAAAACATGCAAACTTAAAAAATGAAGAAGAATGAATAAATATAATTACTGGATGCAACTACTACGGTGTCTAATACTTATCCTCCCCGGCAACGACGCCAAAATGTTGAGCACCCTATATGCAAGTTAATTAAAGCCAACATACAAAGTGTTCAATATAAATTGTCAACCCAGGGAAGTCTCTTATTTCAAGGATAATGTGCACTGTATATGCTTTAAACACTAAGTAGCTGATGCTGTAAATGAATGACCCTACTTTCTTGTTCAGCTGGACTCATCCCATAATCTACTTAATCTAGTTTACCTTCTTAAGAATGAAATCACAAGTACCTTCTTACAATCCTTAATCTAGAATTAAAAGATTCAGGAAATAACATCTAGATTACTTTTTCAGAAAGTTAAATCCTTAATTACCAAACCATCTAAAGATCCATCTCAACTATTTGAATTCAGCTTATTCTAGAAATTCAAAGTACAGCAATTAAATTCTGCAATAATAAATGTGAAGAAACAAACTGCAAAGATCTAAAGAAAACAATGATTGAAAGAACTAGGGATGAACAGGGTTGTCACAGCTATCACATGGTTGCATAAAAGAAAGTTAACCTATACAATCGACTGGCACACCACACCACTGCAGTTTACAGAAGATGCAATCACTGATTATTCAATTGACACACATCAAATTGATGATTGTTGCAGCTCATTGTAAATGAAGGAAATTATCACAAAATCCAACCACAAAACAGAATAAATAAAATACCTATTTAACTCAGCAATCCCTGTGGGAAGGCGGTCCCATCCTTCACATAGAGATGCCAGAAGTAACACACGTTAGAATGCCGAGATCTAAAGAATCAAACTCCTTGTATTAAAATGGTAGATGAACACACAACCTCAGTCACAGGTGATACAATAATTTGATTAATTTTTCAACATCTTTGGCTCGGAATAGTTCCTATTATTTGTACAATTACAATCATAACATCTTCCCACTATTATCGGGCAGCCATGAAGATCTCCGATCTTCATGCTACCCTAATTACGATAAGTTGTTACAGTCATGGCAAGATGAGAGCAGAAGATATAGGAAAGTTGTTACTTGAGCCAGAAATAATGATCATGATCAATTGAGAAGATACTCAGTGGATTGCAGCTATTTTGAGCAGCGACGCACTATTGCCTCTGAATATGTTGCAGCCTGTTGCAGCTACCTTTGTACAACTCACGTGGAATAATACCCTTGGACCGCATTCTTTGGGAAACGATGGAATGAATGGCGATTATCTCAACAATGAATGTTCATCCCTCTCTTGGCATGTTTGACCCTCTACACCTGTATCCTTTACATCTCGAATTATCTTTATAAAACCACCATATGTTAGCATAATTTAAGATGTAAAGCCCTGATTACAACAATTCAAAGAATTAATAAAATAAGAGAATGATAACCATACCTGTATGAATTGAGGGACCGAGTGAAGGAAAAACATTTGTTTAGTATACATAATAGAGTAGGATGAGGCAAAAAGAGGTAGGTAAGGGTGGTCAAAAAGGGGTCATTTCTGGGCCCAACAACAGCATACATGCATTTGAATAAATGACATGCGTCGCCATCCTATGTTAAAACATAAGCAAATCCTTATTAAATCTTAGATTTTGCATGAATTATGAATAGACTTTAAATAATTATCTATAAGAGCTTAGGCTAAAAAAACTAAATATTTTTAAATGCATATAACAGTCAAAAATGAAATTCAAAACAATCCAAACTTTAGGAAAAAGGAAAAATAAAAACCAAGGATAAAAAGGTTTAAGGTGAATACTAGGCCTAGGAAAACTAGCTGACAAACCTAGGACAAACAGGGGGTCTCAACTACCAATCTCAACTAAGGGGGCTCACATACAAGGGAAATAGGACCATAAAACAAACTAGGTAGCTGTAAGTGATTAGATATGGGAGGAAACATTCAAGCAAGGGGTAGAACATAGACAAGGGGACTGGAAAAGGGTGTTAAACACCGAAAAGGACATAAAAAATTGCAGGACAGGTGTGATCGGGGTCGCACAGAAATACAAAACAATTGTGATCATGACAGAAAAATCAGTAGAAAGGCTCAAGTCACACAAAATAGGGGTTTCTGCATGATAGGTTGCATAAAATTAGGTCATAGTAGTGACCGGGATCGCTCCAGAAGCCTAGACAAGTGTGATATGGAGTTTTTGTCCAAGTCACATTTATCGGGGCAGAAGGTGCGACCTAGGTCATGCCAATTAGTAAAAAAGGTGTAACCTATGTCACATTTTTTTTCTTGATAGGTGCGATCCGGTCGTAACTGAGGGGTTTTAGGAAAAACTTGTCGGCGTGGGTCGAGGGAGTAGTCACTAGGACAAGACTAGTTCGGATATGTCGTAAGGGGCTCAGATATGTGACGGTTGAAGGTGCCCAAGTAGAACAAACTAATAGAAACTCCTATCAAAATAGATATCTAAGGGGATCAAGACAGTGGAGTCGCCAAAACTGTAGTAGGGATTTCTTTCCTACTATGTGCAAAAGAACCTACCCTAGATCATCCAGATCGTATGGTAGAGTTCATGGTGCAAGGGATTTCTCAACCTCGACTTACAACAATAAATAATACGAACAACAACATTTCCACTGCAGCCATTTGAGGAAATGGCCCACCAACTCCATGGTCTAGTTCTCCAGTCGTCTCAACTAATGGCTGTAAAAAAGGGGGGAATGGATCCAAGAGGGTATGGAGCAAGCTCAACATAGATCATGGAAAATGATATGACAAAAGTATGGGAATGATGGCGAAAGGTTATAAGTGAAAATCTCAGGAATCTAATGTTTGTGGGGAGACCCTCACAATGTATTTAGAGGATGATCCAAGGTTTTTTGACCCATTGTATTTTACTGTGCATGGTATTTATCTAAGGTTTTTTACCCATTCTCATTTTAGGGTTTTTTGGTCCTTTTTGGAGAAAGTGGGGATATGTCACAACAAATGCTCAACTTCCTTGTATTTATGGGGGAAGGAATGATAATGTTTTTGACATTTTTTTGCAGTATTTTAATTGTGAAGGTCAAAATGGAGGAAATGATGGTGGGATAATGATGTATAATTATGGTTTAGACCATAGAGAGACAAGTGAACAACTTTTAGTGTTAACAATGACTATTTTCAGGAAGGAGGTATTCAAATTACATGGGTTACCCAAAGTAATACTCTGATGTCCCGATGCAAAATTTACATCTAATTTTTGGAAAGGATTATTTCAGGAGTTGGGGACTTAGTTGAATTTCAGTACAACCTATCATCCTCAAAGATATGGCCAAACATAGAGAGTGAATCAAGTTCTTGAGGATATGTTAAATATGTATCTAATGGATAATCCATCCAAGTGGGAGGATTACCTACACTTGGTAGTTTTTTCATACAATAATGATCATCAAGTAGCACTGGGAATGAGCCCATTTGAGTAATTATGTGGAAAAGGATGTAGAACTCCAGTCAGTTGAGACAGTCTAGTAAGAAAGATAGTGATTAGGCCATAAATGCTCAAGGATATAATTAGAGAAAAGTTGGCGTCTAAATTGGGAGTTATAAGAAAACAAGCCATTGATGCATTGGAATTGAAGAACCAGTAGAATTTAAAGAAAATGAGTCAATCATAATGATTGACTTGACACATTTGTCATAAAAAAAATTATTTTTGTTTTTCTATTTTCAACATATCTCCCTATGATTTTACTCAAATTTCAAGCGAGAGCACTCATTGGATGCAAAATCATATTTACTTAAGAGTGAAGCCAAATAAAAGTCCTCTAAAGTTGGGGAGTTGTGCCAAGTTGGCACCAAGATACTATGGGCCATTTGATGTCCTTGATAGGATAGGACTAGTTCCATATAGGATTGCATTGTCGGCTAACATGAAAGTTCATAATGTTCTTAATGCTTCTTTGCTTAAGAAGTATGTACATGATTCTAATCACACAATTGATTGGAATGTAATTCGGGTGGAACCTGAGGGAGAGTTCCATGTGGATCCTACATGCATCCTCGATAAGAAGGTGACATTACTTCGGAACGGAGCCATCAGACAAGTAAAGGTGTAGTGGAAATACCTTGGTCCCGATGAGGCTAACTGTTAGTTGGAAGAAGCCATGACAAAAGCTACAAATTTTTGTTAAGTTTTGAGAACACCGATGACAGTGTTGTTTTAAGGGGGGGGGTGTAATGCTGTCATTTTGACCCCTGGTGTATCTATTGGCATGATGTGTAAATATTTTTTTTATGTGATGCATGGTTCCTAGCATGGAGATCAAGGCCAAGGCCCCTCTAGTGAATTATAAAGGTTATAAGGGCAAGTACTATGTATTTTGTAGACCATGTGCTGGTAACATATGGAAAATGAAAAAGCATGTAAATATTTGTAATGTAATTAAAAAGTATAAGGTTGGCTATGGAGGAAAGAACAAATGATGGGGTTGTGTGTTACCCACTACTGAGATGTGAGGGGGTGTAGGAGAGTCAACCCTCTATAGCCAAGTGTCATCTTGAAAACCCAAGTAGTCATCCTTACCACTCTTTAATTATGCTATAAGAAGGTAGCTGAGAAATCAGCGCATGTGTTTAATGAAGTATGGGTTGAGAGTAGAAATTAGTATGATAGGTTAGGGGATGAGTTGCTTGATGTAGAAGTAAATTGACCTCATGGAAATGAATTTTTGTTCATATTGATTCTAGTGTAGAGGAGTTGTTATCGAAGAGGGGAGGAGGGTAATTTGCAAGGAGTAGTTCGCAGTGGAAGAGGAGAGACCCAATTCAGCAGCGTGATGCATTTTCTTTTGTCATAAACCTCATGTGGAATAACAACGATCTAATTGGATGTACATGTTGCATTCCCAACGACGTCCATGGTAGAATTAATATATAAAGTAAAATTCGAGTCTAAGAGCATTGAAAATGACAAGAACCCATGTGGATTGTGAAAACCATTGAATTCACAAAATATCCGTTAGTTTAACATATTGGACCTTTAATACCCACCCTGAAGAGCATTGAAGGGAAGGGGCACCTAAGGGATTGTGTAGCAGAGAAGGAGACCTTCCTTGTTTTGGGTGTAATAGGGATGTGGGTGCTGAGGCTGGTTGAAGCCGATGTAGAAGCCTATACATATGTGGTTGAGATCATTGGTTTAGTAGTCATAGTATTTACTTCTCTATGTGATTGATAAACCCAGTTGTGTGTTGGCTTATCATGAGTGTGTGTGTGTGTGTATCCATTGCCATGAGCAATCCTGTGTAGTTCTCCTTTGTGGATAACCCAGCCCAGCTTGGGGTTGGTCTATCAACTGAAATAATATAGGCTGAACATAGACCTTCCGTTGGGTGGAGCATTGACCTCACATAGGCAGTTTCTTGGATGACTTCAATTAAAATATAAGTGTTTTGTTATTGATGAATGCATAGAATGTTTATGTGATGAATGATTATTTAATCATGTTGAATTGAATGAAATGACAACTTGATTTGTTCAATAGGATGTCTATTCATAGTCTAGAAATGAGTTTATCTATATGTATGAATTTAGTGTTGTTGTTCTTGTGATGAATATAATAGTTTATGCATGAATTGCACTTGTATATCAGTTGTATTTCTCGGTGTGAATGCGTAATTTGCACCTGCTCAAGTTCTTCAATCAGAAGTTGGTATTTGCACCTTAGTCATGTGCATGAAATGACTACGTGTTAATATTATTAAGTTGAAGATGTTGAAATATTGTAACTTCGAAGAATATTCTATATGTATCTTTTGTGGTCCCCGATGGTCCTACCGGGAGAACCACTTGTATTATCTTGTACCCCGATGCTTCTAATCAGAAGAACTAATAAGAGTCATGAGGTTGTCCCCTCTAATTGTAAAGGTGAGTCATTGGCACCCTAGTGTGGTTACTTGAGCCTGCATGTGTAACTCGAGCCTACATGATTAACTCGAGCCTACATGTCGAATGAGTTAATTGAAGTGAAGGGATGAATATAAATAGAGGTGTAGCTCTCCTCATTTGTTCACACACTCTCACTTGTGTAGCGCATTAGTGGAGAAGAGAAGTAGCTGGAGAAGGAGGAGGATCAGGCTTTGATCTCCTTACTGGTTTTATCTTTTATCTTTTTGGTGACATCTATATTGAGGAAGATTTTGCTGGGTTTTACCCTTTAGGGTTTTCCCAGGATAAATCTTTGTGTTCCTTTTGTATGGTTGTGCTTGTCTATCTTTCAGTGATCCTGTTTATATGCTTTTGTTATGAAAATGAAATGAAATACTGATGTCTTAGTTAAGCATATGAAAAGTTAACATGGTATCAGAGCCACCCTGAAAGAAGACATTATGCAGCTAAAGAATATAGGGCTTCTTATTTTTTGGGTCTCTATCCATGATCGATCAGAAAAAGAAGGCTAGACTGACTCTCCATTGAAGGGCGCATCTTTCTGTCGAAGCGGAATTCGATTCCGAGCATTTTCAGTTTTGGTGTGGAAAATTAGGGCTTTCTACAAAAGAAGAATTTTTGAGTGAGCCCAGCATAGGATTTTTCTCCTCATAAAAATCTAATTTTATAGACCTGGATCAAGAAATTTGGTTGGGTGAAACTCCGGAAAAGTCAAACCCTAGTTTGACCCCGATCTGGAAAAACCCTAAATACTAAAACTACTAAGTTTTGGTACATTCGCTATATCCTGAGATTGACGAAGGCTCAGGAGTTGAAAATTTCATAGGACATAAATAAAATCCTGATTTACACTGTGTCGAAAATTCAGCCTAAGATTCGCTATATTATGGGAGATATGATCCCTCCTAGTTAGGGTTCTAGCCTATTCCAGAATTCATCCCTAAACAGGACACCTGGGGAGAATTGCTATAACGTGGGATACAGAGGTCCAAATGGAATTCCTAAAGATGTTCTAGAAATAGCATGGAATTTAATTTCTATGGTTTGAATTTTCGAACCTGAAGATGAACCAGTGACATGTGGCATGTCGTACAACTTCACTGTTCTGAACAGTCCTGTAACAGGTCACCTTGGGAAAATGATCATAAATCCCAATTGGTGAAACCAATTCTAATGAAACCTATGGTGTTGGATCAGGGACATGTGAGGTTACCTTAGTGAGAAATTTTGGACATATATGAGTAGTAATTTCAGATATATCATAGAAACAGTAATAGGCATTTCTGCAGAAGAAATTGGAAAACTAGGGCTTCCTGTTCCGGGAGCTTCCCTCCACTGTTTTCAGAAAAGGAGTACATTGGACAGTTCCATTTGAAGAGATATATATTTATATCCAATCAAATCTTAAAGATTCAAATTTTTGAAAATTAGGGTTTCTCTGACAAACCCTAGATCAGCCAGCTCCGGAAGCAGGACGGACACCTCAAATCGGTAAGATCTAATCTTTTGCTATTTGCATTTGAGGTTCTCATTTCAAAGTGATCTATCACATCAGCTTGATGATAAGCTTGGTGAATTAGAAAAATTCCAAGCATGGAAGTATTTGATCTCTCTCTAAAGAAAATGAATTGGACACCTACATGAGTAGAGAGGTTCCAGTTCTAGAGGGAGATGAGCCTCAAAACCTTACACAAGAAGAACTTGATCAAGGCCAAGAA
The DNA here is from genome assembly GCA_001517045.1 of Pseudotsuga menziesii. Taxonomy (NCBI): domain Eukaryota; kingdom Viridiplantae; phylum Streptophyta; class Pinopsida; order Pinales; family Pinaceae; genus Pseudotsuga; species Pseudotsuga menziesii. Next base: position 312,070 of record LPNX010154423.1, read on the forward strand.
GATCATTGTTGATTCAATCACGGATCAACTTGTACCACAAGTTTATTCCCTAAAGACACAGAATATGTTTGATTCCTTGATCAAGCCATTTGAAAATAAGAACATAATTCAGAATATGGATTTGAGAAAACAGTTAAAGAATGTGAAGATCCAGAATGCATAACATCTTGAAGCGGTAGAAGAAGAAGCAAAGAATGGCCTCCCATGATCATGGGATCCATTCATGTGAGGAATGAGTGCCAAAAGGAAGTGATTACTTTCGGTTGACTCTGGGAAGAAGAAGAAGCTCGTCTCATAAGAAGAGAAGAAGAAAGATGGGAGCAAATTGAAGATCAAGCTCTCACCATTCAAAGAAGATCCC
>LPNX010154423.1:312788-338872 GCA_001517045.1 Pseudotsuga menziesii
GAAATTTCTTGTACAACCTCCTAAAAGAAAAGAAGGATGAGACTTGTTCCGAAGAACAAGTGATGACAATTCAATAAACATGAATCTGAAGCTCCCAGGGTCAGAGACACCATGATGAAAGAAAGAGCTTCAAAGAGCGATAGATCCACCTCGAAGGATGAAGACCACCATGGGTATGAGAGATAGCTCAAGCATGAAGACATTTGCAAAGGATATGCAAAGGGAAAGAACATCAAGAATCCATTTCCGAAAAGTGAAACAAAGACAAAAGGTACGTTGGTATTGATTCATTCGGATGTATGTGGTCCAATGTCTTCTACATCTTTAAGTGGCTTCGAATATTATATCACATTTATTGATGACTTTTCAAGAAATAATTGGATATACTTCCTGAAAGCAAAGAGTGAAGTGTTTGAAAAATTCAAGGAGTTCAAATCCTTGATAGAGAATCTCTCAGATAAGAAAATAAAGACACTCCGATCGGACAATGGTGGAGATTATACCTCAAAAGAGTTTGAAGCCTTTTGCAAAGACTCCGGAATCAAAAGGGAACTAACCACTCCCTGCAATCCTCAACATAATGGGGTTGTGGAAAGAAAGAACAGAACCATCATGGAGGCAGTAAAGACAATGATTTATGATCAAGATCTTCCAATGCATCTATGGGCAGAAGCAGCAAGAACAGCTGTGTATGTACAGAATAGAATATCCCACAGTGCTCTTGGGTTCAATACTCCTGGGTTCAAGACTCCAGAAGAGGTATTCACAGGAAAGAATCCTGAGGTAAGTCACCTCGAGATATTTGTTTGTCCAGTATATATTCATATACCAAAAGAGAAAAGAACCAAATTAGATCCATCCGGAAAGAAGGGGATATTTGTTGGATACTGGGAGGTATCCAAAGCATTCAGAATATACATTCTTGGATTCCATCACATGGAAATCAGTTGAGATGTGACATTTGATGAAGAGGCAGCCCTCAAGAGATATAGGAAATTCCAACATGAAGAAGTGTATGAAGAAGAGACATCTCCCAGAAATAAAGAATATACATGTCTACCTGAAGATGAAGCTCCTAAATAACATGACATAGCAGAACCTCCCATAATGGAAATAACAAGAAAGAGAAAGCCTGCTTGGACAAGAGAAATTATATGAGAAGCAGAAAGGTATGGAGCCCCTGAAGGCTCCACAAGGGAAAGAAAGAAACCTAAGACCTTCTCCAACTATGTAGCCTTGATGTGTGATCTTGTAGATCAAGAACCTACAAACTTTGAAGAAGTGGTCCAAAAGAAAGAATGGGTAGAAGCAATGATTCAAGAATATCAATCAATAATTAAGAATGATGTATGGGATATATTTCCCAGACCAGAATGAAAGAGTATAGTATCCTCCAAATGGATATACAAAGTAAAGCATGCAGCTGACGGAAGTATCAAGAAATATAAAGCAAGATTTGTAGCCAGAGGTTTCTCTCAGAAAGAAGGAATTGATTATGAAGAGACATTTGCCCCAGTAGCACGGTATACTTTGATTAGAACTATCATGGCACTTGCATCCATGATGAAGTGGGATTTACACCAGATGGATGTGAAAACAACTTTCCTAAATGGAGTGATCGAAGAAGAAGTATACTTAGAACAACCTTAAGGATTTGAAGTTGAAGATAGACATACACATGTATGCAAGTTGAAGAAGGCATTATATGGTCTTAAACAAGCTCCTCGAGCTTGGTATGAAAGAATAGATGGTTTCTTGTTGAGCATGGGCTTTACCAAAAGTAAAGCTGATCCTAACCTTTACCTAAAGGTTGTAGAAGATGAGCCTGTCATCCTGTTACAATATGTGGATGATTTATTCTTGACAGGGAATGAGAAACAGATTAAGGAAAGCAAGAAGAAACTAGCAGAAGAATTTGAGATGAAAGACCTTGGGTTAATGCACTATTTCCTAGGTCTGGAAGTATGGTAAAGTTCAGAAGGAATCTTTCTCAACCAGGGAAAGTATGCAGTAGAGATATTGAAAATATTCAATATGTTGGAATGCAAAGCCTTGGCCACCCCCATGGATTCCAACCTAAAGTTTTTAACTGATGACTCATCATAGTTAGTGGATGTGACTCTCTATAGACAGATCATTGGGTCATTGATGTACTTAACAAATACCAAACCAGAAATTTGTTTTGCTGTGAACACTTTAAGTCAATATCTAGTTCAACCTAGACGGGTTCACTTGGTAGCTGCCAAACATGTGATGAGATATTTGAAAGGGACTATAGACTTTGGGCTATACTATGATAATAGCCATGAGTACAGATTATATGGATATACAGATGCAGATTGGGCTGGAAGTATCTCAGACAGAAAAAGCACATCAAGCAGTTGTTATAGTCTGGGATCTGATATGATTTCATGGTTTAGCAGAAAGCAATCCAGTGTTGCTCTAAGCATTGCCGAAGCAGAATATATAGCAGCTTGCTCTGCTAGTTGTGAATCCATATGGCTTTGGAAGTTGCTGTTAGGATTATTCAATCTAGAGTTGGACACTACCGTAATTCTATGTGACAACCAAAGCTGTATAAAGATGACAGAGAACCCTGTGTTCCACAACAGATCAAAACACATAGAAATTAGGTATTTCTACATTCGAGACATGATACAGAAAGGAGCCATAAAGCTCCAGTATGTGAGTATTGATGAACAGGTTGCTGATGTCTTAACGAAACCTTTGTCCCGAGTGAAGTTCGAATACTTTCGAGACAAGCTTGGTGTGGTTCGAAAGGGGGAGTAATGATGTTGCAGTGGGATTGTATCATCCCTGGGCACTTGCCCAAAAGTGATCCAGAGACCTCGGTCTTCGAGAATGAAGAGGTATTGTATTGTCCCGGGACATATGTCCAGAAGTGATCTGGTGATTTTGGTCATCGAGAATGTGGTAGGATTGTATCATCCTTGAACTTCGGTTCAGAACGGATCTGGTGAACTTCGGTCATCGAGAAGGTGGTAGGATTGTATCATCCTTGAACTTCGGTTCAGAATGGATTCAGTGACTTCGGTACTCGAGAACGTGTGTTGATCCTGTAATTCCTAGAGGAAGGATTGTCTGAGTTCCACAACTATGTTGATCCCGTAATTCCGAAAGGAAGGATCATTAGTAACTCCGTAAAGACCTAAATCCCGTAATTCCGAAAGGAAGGATCATTGACTTGATCCTGTAATTCCAATAGGAAGGATTGTCTGAGTTCCACAGATGTGTTGATCCCGTAATTCCGAAAGGAAGGATCGTTAGTAACTCCGTAAAGACCTAAATCCCGTAATTTCGAAAGGAATGATCGTTGGTAGCTCCGTAAAGACTTGATCCCGTAATTCCAATAGGAAGGATTGTCTGAGTTCCACGGATGTGTTGATCCTGTAATTCCAATAGGAAGGATTGTCTGAGTTCCACAAATGTGTTGATCCTGTAATTCTGAAAGGAAGGATCGTTAGCAACTCTGTAAAGACCCAAATCCCGTAATTCCGAAAGGAAGGATCGTTAGTATCTCCGTAAAGACTTGATCCCGTAATTTCGAAAGGAAGGATTGTCTGAGCTCCACAAATGTGTTGATCCCGTAATTCCGAAAGGAAGGATCGTTAGTAACTCCGTAAAGACCTAAATCCCATAATTCTGATAGGAAGGATCGTTTGAGTACCACAGACATGTTGATCCCGTAATTCCAAAAGGAAGGATCATGTTGATGTTTTGATGATGATGATGTTGATGTTTTGATGATGTTGATGTTTTGATGATAATGATGTTTTGGTGATGATGATATTTTCATGATGATGTTTCTGATCAAAAGATCAGAGTATGATGATGATGTTGTTGCTGATCAAAAGTGCTGAAGATGATGTTGCTGATCGAAAGGTCAAAGTGCTGAAGATGATGTTGCTGATCGAAAGATCAAAGTGCTGAAGATGAGGTTGCTGATTGAAAGGTCAAAATGCTGAAGATGATGTTGCTGATCGAAAGGTCAAAGTGCTGAAGATGATGTTGTTGATCGAAAGGTCAAAGTGCTAAAGATGTTGTTGATCGAAGCAGTCAAAGTATTAATGATGATGAAGACTAAAGATTGAAGATGAAGACTACATAATGTTGAAAAGCTTCCAATGATTTATAGATGTATTACCCTGATGATGTTGATGATGTCCTCTATCTCTCTCCTACTATTGTTGTTGTTGATGTTGTTGTAGAATACCCTTCTCGTTAAGGGGGAGTGTTGAAATATTGTAACTTCGAAGAATATTCTATATGTATCTTTTGTGGTCCCCGATGGTACTACCGGGAGAACCACTTGTATTATCTTGTACCTCGATGCTTCTAATCAGAAGAACTAAAAAGAGTCATGAGGTTGTCCCCTCTAATTGTAAAGGTGGGTCATTAGCACCCCAGTGTGGTTACTTGAGCCTACATGTGTAACTCGAGCCTACATGATTAACTCAAGCCTACATGTCGGATGAGTTAATTGAAGTAAACGGATGAATATAAATAGAGGTGTAGCTCTCCTCATTTGAGCACACACTCTCACTTGTGTAGCGCATTAGTGGAGAAGAGAAGTAGCTAGAGAAGGAGGAGGATCAGGGTTTGATCTCCTTGCTAGTTTTATCTTTTATCTTTTTGGGGACATCTATATTGAGGAAGCTTTTGCTGGGTTTTTCCCTTTAGGGTTTTCCTAGGATAAATCTTTGTGTTCCTTTTGTATGGTTGTGCTTGTCTGTCTTTCAGTGATCCTGTTTATATGCTTTTGTTATGAAAATGAAATGAAATACTGATGTCTTAGTTAAGCATATGAAAAGTTAACAGAAGAATATCTCCAAGTTTAGATGGCCAAAAATAGAAGGGTTGATGTTAAGGAAGAAAGAATAACCCATAGTTTTCATGGCTGAAGAAATCTACGGCCGAAATGGGAAGTCACAAGGGATAACACAGTTAGACAACATGTTCGGGTTGGTTCTCGAAGTGTTGATGTTGGAATCGACATGTAGGGTCATTAAGGTTCATTATGTTGGTGTTGATGTTGATGTGTCGACGTCAAAATTAGTGTAACATTTGTGGAAAGGTTGTTGTACATGTGTTGATGCCAATGTGCTGACATTGGGGTCCCGACGAGTTACCAATGATGGAAATTGGGAATTGAAGTTGTGTAGTCGAACAATGGTGTTATTCTAAATCCCATCCTTCGATTCGATGAGTAGCAGTGATACGGGTACGAAATTCACCAAGTCCCAATGCCAATATCGATGCTGAAGGAAGTCGTGGAAGGTTGTTGTTCATAAGTGTTGACTTCCAACTCTTGATATTCGGAAGATAGTAGTCGGAGTCGAGAAGTCAGGGAGGGTTCATTAAGAACTTGTGGTGCGTTTAGATTTATGAATCTTGATGTCGAAACAATCGAAAAGGCTTGTAAAAGTCGGAATGATGGAATTTGGCTTTCAGGATTGTTTGTAACTATCGGATTTGTTTATTAGTCCAAGCCAATGACCAATTAACCAAGATTAATGAGTAATTATGTAAACTAGCCTAGATGTCTATGTTTTCGCATTGTTTGGCATTGGTTGGGTGATTTGGAAGCCTGGTTTCATGTAACATTCCCTCCGATGGTCAGTTTGGTCGAGGGGGAACATGACAAAGTGGTATCGGAGCAAAAAAAGTGACAAAATGATGTTGGAATGAGTTCCTCGTCATCTCAAAAGGCCACCGAGGTGATCACGGACATGACATGCCGTTAGTCTCCAAACATTTGGATGCATATGCATTTGAAGTGCCAGTTGCATAGATGCATTTTACCATCTCCTTATTGTGTATTTGCAATACCATTAATGTCTTTTTTGCATATTTAAATAAAACAAAATTAGCTAGAGAATCAAATATTTTTTAAAGTTGCTAATAACAACTTTACAAATTGATGCATGTTGTTGTGCTCTTAACTATCTATGCAACTTTATGAAATTTGATAATTATAGTATGTTTGTTGCAAATGCTCAAGAGGTTTCACCATGGATAAAAAACTTAGGTGCTGTTCAATGGCAATTAACATAGCCAAACATTTGCTCCAACTCAAAAGTAAGCCACCATATTACAACCTCCTCTCCAATATTTCACAATCTGTTTATACCATCTTTTGACTTAGCTTTCTGAAACATGGCAAGCACAACTTTGAATAAAAGATTCACCAAAGACACAGATGTAATGGTTTTGTTTTTGCATGTCTGTTATTGCTTTATGTAATTCATCATCTACACCATGTCTTTCTTTCCCATTACTCAACAGCGTATTTTTCCAAACAAATGGCAAGTAATAAAAACGCAAGCACAATAACCCAAAAGCAAACTTGCAAACACTCTCTTCTTACATAATTACTTGAATTTTGGAACTGCTTTTCCAATGTGCTACATTCATTTTGTTTTCGATTGGTTCGTTGTTTTTAATGTCAAATTGATTTTCCTATTGCAGGTTCTCAAGATCGATATTTGCAACAGAGGCAATCATGTATTGGTATTTGGTTGGAAGGGGCATCCAAGAAAGTTCCACGCACATACACAGTACGTGAAGCGTATCTATTAAATCCTACGGATCATGACCAGGGCTGCCCACCGTACCGAGCTCTTCCAGCTGGAAAGGGTCGTCGGAAAGAAAAGAAGCTTAAAAAATGAACTGAAATTGATCAAAATTTAGGCATCCTAACATGATTTTGTTGTTTCCGATGACAAGAAAAGCATCGCTGCAAAGATTTCTGGACTGAAGAGAAAGGAGAGGTACAGATACCTAAAAGATATTACTAAATGCAATTTGAATGTATTTTATGGCAGGAATCGTGGCAAGTTGGGTTGGAGAGCAATAAGCACCCCGCAGCTCAGCAATTAATGCTGTAGTTGTGGGGCACAGCAATCGTTGGATTTGATCCCACTGTTGATCCAACTGTTGCTGTGCCCCACAGCCGCAGCATTAATTGCTGGGCTGCGGAGTGTTTATTGCTCTCCGTTGAGATTTCCATAATATCCAAAAAGTAAGTGCCAACTGCAAGTCAATGTCTTTGTCATCAAGCCTACCCACGGGGCGATCAATAATTAGCTTGCTATGCAGGTTTTAATGCCATCATTGTAGTAGGTAGTTGGATCTCAAGTTATTTGAAATTTAAAGGTCTAATTACTGTAATTAATTGGATCTCAAACAAATGGTCTAATTACTGATAATTTTTAAAAAAATTTGAATTTCATCGTAAGGTTCGGAACTTCGCCGAAAATAAAACTTGTAATTTCAAGGTTGGGAACTTTGCGGAAAATAGATGATCTCATAGCAACATATCACACGCCCCTCCTCACGAGTCAGAGCTGGACATAGTGTCAGTGTCCATGAAAAAACTCTCGCGACATAATGACCAAACATGATGGACACTAAAAAAAATCAAATATGACCAAGCATAGTGACTGTACGAGAATGGAATTTCGATTTTCTATAGCTAATGTTTTTTCTTATTCTCAAAATTATATATAAGGACGTCATTAAAAAAAACTTTTTTATTATATAGTCATTTTGATGCACATATTTCTTTGGTCTTGAATTAATTCTTCACAATTTCACACTAAAATTTTTATATTGGAATAATTTATGATATAAATCTTATGCAAGGCCGAAGTAAAAGGTTTCAAAATTTAAAGAAAAACACTTTAGAGAATGAGAAGTTATGCGGTTTAATATTGTAACATCTTGTTTTTTATTTCAATATGGTAATATTTTTTTTTCACAGGGAAAACAGCCTTATATTATAAAAAAGTTGTGTCAAAATATACAGCGGTTACAAGAAATTGCCATATGTACTGACATAATAACGAAAGATTTTACATACTGTCAAGCATATCTCAATATGCACAAAATCATATACCCAAGCTGTCCATGAACAAAAAACAGGAGCAAGTCATCAACAGTTTTCAAAACCCAAAGACAAGACTGTCACTACAAACGCAAAGGATTGTCCGCCATCCATCATACAACCAGACCAAAAAAGAGTCAAGTAAACAGGGACCCAAAAGAGACGGAGACCGAAAGAGTTAAAAGACTTTCAAGACTCCTTCCTGTGACACGAAGTTACCAACAAATTCTTTCCAACAGATCGATCCCAGAGGCATCCCAACAGCTTGCTTCGACAGTGAGTCAGCTTGAGTGTTATACTCCCAGTAGACATGCGAAAGCTACAGAGGCGAACACAAGTCCAAAAGACCATGAACCCAATGAGTCTAGTGATGAAGTGCAAGAGACTTAAAAGATTGACGATGGAGAGCACATTCAATAACCACTTTGGAGTCACCTAAAACATGTTGAAGTGCAATCCCACGAAGATAGGAAAACTGTAGAAGACCCCAAAGAGCCAAAAGATCAACCCTGTTGTTTGTACCCTGACCAACACCCATGGAGAGATGATAGCTCAAATTACCCAGCAGCTTGATATACATACCCGCACCACAATGACCAGCAGAGGCCGCCCCATCGAAAAAACCAACCACTTCAAAGGCCAAGAAAAAGGGGATAATGAGAGGCCGAGGACGACTATAAGCAGGAGAAACCACATCATAAGAGTTCTTCAAGAGAAGCTTCGAAATAGAGCCTTTTACGAATGGCACAGTCCCATGAAAAAGTAGCTTGCTCCAAACTAACCATACCTCCCACAAGAAGAGCATCGCCAACTCAATATAAATCACACAATGAGCAGGCACATGCACTAGAAAATCCAAACAAGTGGAGAAATGTCAGGACCACAAAACATGCAAGCCATCACAAATGACCCTCCAAAGATGACAAACAAAGGGACAATCACAGAACATATGATCTACAGATTCAAGAGCCAACTCACACAACACACATCTTCCAGGCCCCTGAAAGCCACGATGTTGAGGGTTGTCCCAAGTAAGAATTTTTTGTTTGATCAAAAGCCAAGTAAAACACTTTACCTTCTGAGGAACCTTAGCTTTCTAGATGGCCTCGAACCACCACTCTGGTTGATTATGATACAGATAAGAAAGGATGGATTCATAAACCAGGTTGGCTTTAACAGACCCAGAAAGTTTATCACCATCCCACACCAAAAGATCAGGATCATCACTTAGCATAATGCCCAAACCCATAAGACCGCCAACATAGTCATCCCATTCAGCTGCACACTGATCAGGTAATCCCAGCGAGGATGCCAAATACCAAAGCCGAGAAGGGGTCACATTTCCCACATAAGCCTGGCAAAGAACAGAGATGTTACGCTCATGCAGAGACTGAAGGAGGGAAATAGAAAGTTTTCACTTATCAATCCCGAAAATCAGATCGACACCCACATTAATATTTGTATCATGACCAACCTGCCACTTTAAACAACGAAGGATGGAAGGAAGAGTTGAACACAAGCTGCTCCAAACCATCGAGGGGCTAGTGGCTTTGAAGTTACCAGCACGGAGCCAAGAAGAGAGTGGAATACTCTTCATGTATTTAGCACTGATGATGAGTCCTCATAATCCAGTTCTGGAAAGACCCCGCCATAAACTTTTAGCACAGAGGGACAAATTAAAAATACCAAGTTGCTTGAAACCTCAACAACCCCACGAAATAGGCCGCGACAAAGAGCACCAATTTTCCAGATGAAATCTAAAATACTTACTCGTCCCCCTTCACAAGAAGTGAAAGCATAACCACCTCAACGCAGTCAATATACCACACAGAACTCGAAAAAGCGAGAACCAATAAACCGAGATAGCTTGCAACAAAGAGAGAATCAAACTCTTTCAACCACCCAACGAAAGCCACTTAGACGACCACCTGTTGATGTGTCTTTGAACCTTCCTAACCAACCAAAGCCAATCCGACACCAAATAACAGTTCAGTTTTAGATAGTACCCCTGTTAGGAAACCCCAATATCCAAAGTCCCACCTTTAATAAGAAAATCTCAGAAATGCAAACCCATAGATCCACTTCCAAACCCCAGAAATTAAAACATGACTTTGTAGGACTAAAGGTCATACCGGAAGCTTTGCAAAACAAGTCAGAAAGAACTTTAATATTCCACCATTCAACAAAATCACCTCTGCCAAAAATCATCACATCGTTAACAAACAGGGTATGGGTAAGAGAGATAGAGCCAGTAATCTTCACACTTTTGATCACGCCCTTCTCCTTAGCATCGTGAAGAAGCAAACTAAGACCCTCAATGACCAGTAGGAAAAGATACAGTGAGAGTGGGCATCCTTGCCTAACACCCCTCGACCCCTTGACCCCTTGAAAAAAATAGAAGGGGACCCATTGATGAGAACCGTGGAAGAAGCAGAATTCACACAAGACATAATCCATTGCGTAACCTACAAGGGAATACCAATATGAACCAGAATCAAATGGAGGAAGGAGCAATCAACTTTGTCATACTCCTTTTCGAGATCCAACTTTAGAATTAATGCAGACAATTTATTTTGTTTAATCAAGTGCATAGTATCCTGAACAATCCCAGCTGCATCCATAATATGACGCCCCAGGATGAAACCAAATTGCTCCGACGATATGTACTTACCAAGGATAACCTTCAGACTGTTGATGAAATTGTCATTGATGCCAACATGGACTTGCAGTGGCCTCACAGGATGTCGTTGATGACACCAAGTCCCACCTTCAGTGTGTTGACCCCTTACAAAGTGGGTTTTCACCTTGCAGTGCCTTGGATTCCTTACAATGCAGGTTTGTCACTTGAAGCACCTTGTACCCAGTTGATAAGGTCCCTGTACCCACAAGGCTGGATCCTGAAGCCTTGATGGACGTTGGTGAAACCCTAGATGGGTTAGAGAAGCATTAATGACCCATTATATGGTCATTCATGCTCTGATGGTGTCATGGTACACAAGAGAAGACCTGGCTATCCCACAGATGATATCATGCTAGATATTGACCCCTGGAGGTCTCCTGGAGTGGGTAAGGTGGTTGAGGAAGCCCATGAATCCCCTTACCTCATGAAGAATCCTTGAAGAAGCCCTTGGACCCACACTTGATGGCTTAAAATTTAATAGTTCTTGTACACTTGATGAAGATGATGTGGTCATTGATAAAGACATGGAACCCCTGATGAAGACCTTGATGCCCTTGCAAAGGTCATGAAGTCCATTGCTTGTATGGTGGCATGATGAAGGCACCCACACACATGTGATGACACTTGGACACTTGCTCGCATGTTATGGGTTGATGTGGTGTCTGTAGGACATGACACTTGATGGCTTTGATGTTGAAAATTGAAATTGGCAATGGTCCATGTTACTATTTGATGACAAGCTTGAAGCCTGTGATGCTTTTGCACATGGCACATCCTTGGAAGCCCTAGTAGCTTAATGGTAACCCTAAAACCATTTTAATGGTAAGGGAGAAGCTTGAAAAAGGGTTAACTTAAGTACACCCTAAAACCATAAGGATGTGTGACAAAACACAACTATTAAAAACTAAAACTAAAAATTAATAAACCTTACCTTCCTTATCCTTGAAGTCAGCTCCAAAAATCAAATTCAAATTCAAATTTAAATATATATATTTTTTAAATGTCGGCTCCATAAAATTAGTCGAGAATGTGTATAAATAAGACATAATATATCCTCATTTTTGTGTGCAAATTTGGATGAGGGATATCAGCTCTGAATTCGACTAAGGCAGAATTGACTGAGGAATTTCGAAGGTGAGAAGGAGCAGTCAACAGTAGTCATTTTTTATTTATTTATTTTGTCTACAACAGTCCTTTTGATTTCCATGGGGTCAATCCAACGAAGATAAACAAGCTCAAAATGTTGCACTGAGGACAAGCTCATTGATTGTGTGAACTGGGGAAGTTTAACTATAAAACTCGCAGGAGCAGACAATAGACCCGAGATTCCAGCAGACTTAGCAGCAGACCCAAATTTAGGAGCTGTTCGAAATTTACAGCAGTTTATATTTTTCTTTTTTAAACATCTCTCAAGGTTTATAGCAGTCCTTTTATACTTACTTGGGGTCAAAACACAACAAAACAGTCCTAAATTTGCAGTAGCTTGTTGTCTATGTATTTAGTGGTAGGCACATAGAATTCTTGGAGTTTGATACAATACAAACAGTCCACTGAAATTTGATGATAAACCTAGCACATTTGCACAGTCCGAACTTGTGATCTAGCACTCCCGAATTTTTTGATGTATAAACAGTCTGAGCTAGACAATGTTTGAAGTTCCTCCACAGCAAGAACTCAATCCAAGCTTTGACACAGTTTGAAGTTCAGACTCAGCATACACTCAGTTCTTTATGGACATGGTTTAAAGGTTATCTCAACTAGATGCACAGTCCAGAAGTGTTGAGGTTTGAAGCATACTTTGTTTGAAGGTGATGTGGCTTCCACAGTCCACAGTTCAAGTCTTTTTCACAGTGCACACAGTTGACTGTGTTGGGTTATACACACAGTGCAAGTATGATGAGCTTTTACAAGGTATGTATTGTTAAGATTGATGTGCAAATGGTGAAGTACACAATACAATATTGAAGTGTGCATTATGTCCTAAAAGCAATACAACACTTATGATGAGGTAAATATACATGATTGTGATCTCTTACAGTCAAGTTGATGATGATAAGTATGCACAGTATGTGCACACAGTGAATATCTTTTACAGTGACATGGTATGAATAGTACATTGAGCAGAGATGACAAAGTGAAGTATTGATTGCAATACATCTATGGTAAGTTGCTAAGCAAAGGTAAGATCAGTAAAACGATGTTATACATGGTAAAGTTTTGATACACAAGGATATACAAATGTGTATTGTAATGATGAACAGTTCTCGAAGTAATGTGCTCAGTGGTATGCAAGAAATATTTGTGAATGTGTGCAAGAGTGACACTATGATGTGTATGAATCTTGTACTTGATGCTTGCCTCATGTTGGTGCATGCAACCCTACATACCATGATGTACACTTAAGGATGATGTATGCTGATGATGCTACTTGATAGACACTTGTTTATGATTATGCATAGCCTATGGAGTTGGAATATAGTGCAAGAATGATGCACAATTTAGGCTGATGAGAGTCCTTGTTTTGGGACTTGTTTAGAGTTCAAGCTTTGCGAGTTGAAGACACAGTCCTAATGCACAATGATAGTTGGAATACAATGCAAGAATGATGCGCAGTTTAGGCTGATGACGGTCCTTGTTTTGGGACTTGTTTAGAGTTCAAGCTTTGCAAGTTGAAGACACAGTCCTAATGCACAATGAGAGTTGGAATGCAGTGCAAGAATGATGCACAGTTTAGGCTGATGACAGTCTTAAGTAATGATGACAACCCTAGAAGCTGTTGATGAAGTATTTGGATGATGGCACCTTGGGTATTTGAAGTCCAAGTGAATGATGATGACAACCCTAGTATTGACAGCCCTAACTTGTTGATGATACAACAAAGTTGAGTGACATACATGAGTGTAGGAGAATGACAGTCCTATGCATATGAAGAGTGACTTGAAAAATATTGACTGCTGCTTGAAAAGTAGTTTGACAGTTTATGCTTGACTGATTCAATATGAGATGAACTTGTGGCAGAAGACATGACCAGCAACTAAGCGAACCCGACAATGGTGATTATATAGCAGTGATACACCTACAACAAAAGACATGATGATTAGATGACAATTGACATGGCAACAACAGACTTGACATGTGTATTGATGAGGCTTCTTGAGCAGAGGTTAATGAGCAACGATTGAACAGAGATTCATGAGCAACAGTGAAGAATGATGATCAAAGAAAAGGATGAGCATGAGCAGAGATAGTTGGTAGCAGGTTGAAGAGATAGGTGATGTTAATTTGATTGATGAAATGATGTGACAGTGAGCTTTAATTGTAAAAGCAAGCTTGTCTTGCATTTGAGGTTAGGATACCTCAAACCTTTCTTAGAAGGGTCTAAGAAAACCAAGTAGGGTCCTGGATGCAGAGTAGGTGCTCTTTATATTAGTAGGTGCTGATTTTACCTCACGGTTGTAGCTGGTCCAAAACTAAAACTAAAAGATTACAAAATTATATGGTGTTGTGTTCTTTTGTGTTATGGTTCTTGATGATTCAAATGATTATGCTATGTGAATGATGAAGTGAAATATGTTTATGAAATTATTATGAGATTGGTAGAATAATGAATTGGTAGTTAATTGTGACAAGCTAAGAAAAGTTTTACAATTTCTTTACACTAATTCACCCCCCCCTCTCAGTGTCTAACAATTGGTATCAGAGCCGACCTTCATCACAAGCCTAGCAAGCTTGAAGGAGATCCTTAGAAACAATGGAGGAAAATGAAGAGTCATCAAGCAATGACGTGCCTATACTTGACATGACAGATTATTTTAGTTGGAGGAGCAAAATGAATGCTTATCTGAAGAGGTTTGGTGTTTGGGAGATTGTTATCAATCCATCCGCTCCATCAAACAAGAAGGGAAAATCAGCTGCACAGAAGGAAGCAAAGAAGGACAACACCACAGCCTTGAAGTTCCTCATGGATGGACTTCCCAGCTCAGTGAAGGAAAGTGTAGGAGAGTACACTTTAGCAAAAGAATTATGGTTCAAGTTGGAAAGCGAGCATCAGAAGGCAAGACTAGAACCCAAAAAGACAGATCATGAACCAGAAGACAAGCCCACGAAAGAGATCAATCAAGAAGAAGACAAGCAAGAAGATGACTCCAGTAAAGGTATGGACTCTTGTGATTGTAATGATAGTTTATGTGATGAAATTGAGAAGGTTCTTGTAGAAGATGATGAAGGGCTATAAAAGACTGCACATGAGATACATCTCACGTTGCTGAATAATGATCTCAGAGCCAATTGGTTCCTAAACACAGTAAATCTGAACCAGAGTGACTTCACAAAGTTCAAAAAGAAAATCTTGGACTCCTTGAATGAATATCAGTAGAAGACCATGACAATGAAAGTGTTGCTTTTAAAGCTCAAAGACAAGGACAAAGAGTTGCGAGATCAAATTAAAGATAAGGATGTTGAAGTTGAACAATTAAAGACTGAATTGATCAGTCAAAAGGAAGAACCAGAAAATCCTGCTCAAGGGCTTGAAGAAAATAGAGAGGTCAATCATGATCTGAAGACTCAGCTGGAGGAATCCAAGAGGATAGAAGAAATCCTAAAGAGTCAGCTAGAAGAAAAGGAGGAGACAGTCCAGAAGTTGGAAATGGAGGTAGTTGGTCTCAGGAAGAAAGGTAAGAAGAACGAAGCCTTGGTCAAGTTCTAGGACAGTTCAATTGTCCTAGACAAGATCTTAGATTGCTAAAGATCTCCACTCGACAAAACTGGTCTTGGTTACAAGAAGAACAAAGAAAAATCTAAAGATGACACTTGGTCTCTGAAGACACCAGAAGCAGGTCCATCAACGTCCAAAGCTGCTCCCCATGCACCTGTACATGACAACAAGGACTTTGGAAGTTCAAAGATGAAACAAGGAGTTAGGTCTATTCCTCAAAGCAACCTCATAAAAGAAACAACTCCAAGACCCAGGTATGAAAGTGGCTTCAATGGTTATTATTATTTTTATTCTAACTTTGGTCATAAGGCTATGGATTATAGATTCTATGGAAGAAGAAGGGATAGAATCCCCAATGACTCAGTTAGATGTTGGACATGTAATCAAGTCGGACATGTTGCTGCCACATGTCACACATTGAGATGCTACACCTGCAGTGGGTTTGGCCACAAATACCAAGAATGTGCAAGTCAAAGAAGTCAACTAAGAAGGAGTACTTCATATACATCAGCAAGAAGATTTGAAGATCATAAGACAAATTCCTACAGTTAGGGGCACTCTCAGGCATGGAGAATGAAGTTGATCAAAGAAGTCTTGGAAGTTCCAACAGCTTAGTCAGGTGTTGGACATGCAACAAAGTTGGTCACATTGCTGAATATTGTAGTATGATGAGGTGTTATAGCTGCAGTGGGCTTGGGAACAAAGCTCAAGATTGTTGGAGTACCCGTAAACAACACTTGAGAAGGTACCTATACAGCTCATGAAGGAAAGCCAGTACATATGAAGGATCATATGCTCAAAGCATGGATGCCAAGAAGAAAGTATGGATGAGGAAGACCGAGCAGTTGCAGATAGGAGAGGTTGATCAGAGCAAGAAGGATGGCTGCCATATGGCAAGCCAAGTGTAAGGTCTCTCAAAGACCTTAGCACACCTTGAGTTCATAAGGCTGGAGGATGAACTCAACAGAGAAAGGATGGTTACTCCAAGTATACAGACAGGTCCTAGGAATGTGCATATTGACAGGGGGAGCAGTCAGCAGTAATCTGAGATTTCAGACATAGGTATGTGGACACCCTTTGCCATTGATGCCAAAGGGGGAGAGATGAAGACAAAAGGGGAGCATGAGTTGTTGTCATCAATGACAAAGGGGGAGATTGTTGATGAAATTGTCATTGATGCCAACATGGACTTACAGTGGCCTCACAGGATGTGATTGATGCCACCAAGTCCTACTTGCAGTGCCTTGACCCATTATAAAGTGGGTTTGAACCTTGCAGTTCCTTGGATCCCTTACAACGTGGGTTTGTGCCTTGAAGCACCTTGTACCCAGTTTACAAGGTCCCTGTACCCACAAGGCTGGATCCTGAAGCCTTGATGGACATTGGAAAAACCCTAGATGGGTTAGAGAAGCATTAATGACCCATTCTGTGGTCATTCATGCTCTGATGGTGTCATGGTACACAGGAGAAGACCTAGCTGTCCCATAGGTAATATCATGCTGGATCTTGACCCCTGGAGGTCTCCTGGAGTGGGTAAGGTGGTTGAGGAAGCCCATGAAGCCTCTTACCTCATGAAGAAGCCTTGAAGAAGCCCTTGGACCCACACTTGATGGATTAAAAGTTAATATTTCTTGTACACTTGATGAAGATGATGTGGTCATTGATAAAGATCTGGAACCCCTGATGAAGACCTTGATGCCCTTGCAAAGGTCATGAAGTCCATTGCTTGTATGGTGGCATGATGAAGGCACCCACACACATGTGATGACACTTGGAAACTTGCTTGCATGTTATGGGTTGATGTGGTGTCTGTTGGACATGACACTTGCTGGCTTTGATGTTGAAAGTTGAAATTGACAATGGTCCATGTTACCATTTGATGACAAGCTTGAAGCCCATGATGCTCTTGCACATGGCACATCCTTGGAAACCCTAGTAGCTTAATGGTAACCCTAAAATCATTTTAATGGTAAGGGAGAAGCTTGAAGGGTTAACTGTACACCCTAAAACCATAAGTATTTGTGACAAAACACAACTATTAAAAACTAAAAATACAAATTAATAAACCTCACCTTCCTTATCCTTGAAGTCGGCTCCAAAAATCAAATTCAAATTCAAATTTAAATATTATTTTTTTTAAATGTTGGCTCCATAAAATTAGTGGAGAATGTGTATAAATAAGACATAATATATCCTCATTTTTGTGTACGAATTCAGATGAGGGATATCAGCTCTGAATTCGACTGAGGCAGAATTGACTGAGGAATTTCGGAGGTGAGAAGGAGCAGTCAACAGTAGTCATTTTTAAAATTTTTATTTTGTCTACAGCAGTCCTTTGGATTTCCATAGGGTCAATCCAACGAAGATAAACAAGCTCAAAACGTTGCACTAAGGACAAGCTCGTTGATTGTGTGAACTGGGGCAGTTTGACTATAAAACTCGTAGGAGCAGACAACAGACCCGATATTTCAGCAGACTTAGCAGCAGACCCGAATTTAGGAGCAGTCCAAAATTTACATCAGTCTATATTTTTATTTTTTAAACATCTCTCAAGGTTTACAGTAGTCCTTTTGGACTTACTTGGGGTCAAAACACAACAAAACAGTCCTAAATTTGCAGCATCTTGTTGTCTGTGTATTTAGTGGCAAGCACATATAATTCTTGGAGTTTGATATAGTACAAACAGTCCACTGAAATTTGATGATAGACCTAGCACATTTGCACAGTCCGAACTTGTGCTCTAGCAGTCCCGAATTTTGTGATGCATAAACAATCTGAGCTAGATAGTGTTTGAAGTTCCTCCACAACAAGAACTCAGTCCAAGCTTTCACATAGTTTGAAGTTCAGACTCGGCATAAACTTAGTTCATTATGGACATGGTTTAAAGGTTATCTCAACTATATGCATAGTCCATAAGTGTTGAGGTTTGAAGCATACTCTGTTTGAAGGTGATGTGGCTTCCACAGTCCAGAGTTCAAGTCTTTTTCATAGTGCACACAGTTGACTGTGTAGGGTTATACACACAGTGCAAGTTTGATGACCTTTTACAAGGTATGTATTGTGAAGAGTGATGTGCAAATGGTGAAGTACACAATACAGTATTGAAGTGTGCATTATGTCCTAAAAGCACATACAGCTCTTATGATGAGGTAAATATACATGATTGTGATCTCTTATAGTCAAGTTGATGATGATAAGTATGCACAGTATGTACACATAGTGAAGATATTTTATAGTGACATCATATGAACATTTCATTGAGTAGAGATACAAAGTGAAGTATTGATTGCAGTACATATATGGTAAGTTGCTAAGCAAAGGTAAGATTAGTAAAACGATGTTATACATGGTAAATTTTTGATACATAAGGATATACAAATGTGTATTGTAATGATGAATAGTTCTTGAAGTAATGTGCTTAGTGGTATGCAAGAAATGTTTGTGAATGTGTGCAAGAGTGACACTAGGATGTATATGAATCTTGTACTTGATGCTTGCCTTGTGTTGGTGCATGCAACCCTACATACCATGATGTAAACTTAAGGATGATGTATGCTGATGATGCTACTTGATAGACACTTGTATATGATGATGCATAGCCTATGGAGTTGGAATACAGTGCAGGAATGATGCACATTTTAGGCTGATGACAGTCCTTGTTTTGGGACTTGTTTAGAGTTCAAGCTTTGCAAGTTGAAGACATAATCCTAATGCACAATGAGAGTTGGAATACAGTGCAAGAATGATGCACAATTTAGTCTGATGACGGTCCTTGTTTTGGGACTTGTTTAGAGTTCAAGCTTTGCAAGTTGAAGACACAGTCCTAATGCACAATGAGAGTTGGAATACAGTGCAAGAATGATGCACAGTTTATGATGATGACAGTCCTAAGTAATGATGACAACCCTAGAAGCTATTGATGAAGTATTTGGATGATGGCACCCTAGGTATTTGAAGTCCAAGTGAATGATGATGACATCCCTAGTATTGACAGCCCTAACTTGTTGATGATACAACAAAGTTGAGTGACAAACATGAGTGTAGGAGAATGACAGTCCTATGCATATGAAGAGCGACTTGAAAAAGATTGACTGCTGCTTGGAAAGTAGTTTGCCAGTTTATGCTTGAATGATTCAATATGAGATGAACTTGTAGCAGAAGACATGACCAGCAACCAAGCGAACCAGATAATGGTGATTATATAGCAGTGATACACCTACAACAAAAGACGTGATGATTAGATGACAATTGGCATGGCAACAACGGACTTGACATGTGGATTGATGAGTCTTCTTGAGCAGAGGTTAATGAGCAGAGATTGACTAGAGATTCATGAGCAGCAGTGAAGAATGATGATCAGAGAAAAGGATGAGCATGAGCAGAGATAGTTGGCAGTAGATTGAAGAGATAGGTGATGTTGATTTGATTGATGAAATGATGTGATAGTGAGCTTTAATTGTAAAAGCAATCTTGTCTTGCATTTGAGGTTAGGATACCTCAAACCCTTCTTAGCAGGGTCTAAGAAAACCAAGTAGGGTCCTGGATGCAGAGTAGGTGCTCTTTATATCAGTAGGTGCTGATTTTACCTCACGGTTGTAGCCGGTCCAAAACTAAAACAAAAATATTACAAAATTATATGGTGTTGTGTTCTTTTGTGTTATGGTTCTTGATGATTCAAATGCTTATGCTATGTGAATGATGAAGTGAAATATGTTTATGAAATGATTATGATATTGGTAGAATGATGAATTGGTAGTTAATTGTGACAAGCTAAGAAAAGTTTTACAATTGCTTTACACTGATTCACCTCCCCCTCTCAGTGTCTAACACAGATGACCCGAAATGATCTTGGTTATAAGCTTATAAAGAAGATTACACAAATAAATGGGTCGATATTAACCAAAATTAGATGGACGATCAAATTTAGGGATCATATTAAGGTAGGTCGTATTAAGATTCTCAGGTATAATCCTTGACACCCTAGTCTCTTCAATCGCTGCCACAATATCTGCACCCATGATATCAAAAAAAATTATATAGAACTCTGTAGGCCAGCCATCGGAACTGGGAATTTTGTACTTAGAGAAATCTTTCAGGGATCTCTCAACCTCCAAAATATCAATAAGACTGCCAATAGAAAGACTCGCCTCCTCATCAACAAAGGAAGGAACTTTTTTTAGCACAACAAGTTGATCCATGATGTTGTTTGGCTTTGGGTCCTTATATAAATTGGAGAAAAAATAAACAACACCACCTTTAATAGAATCTTGGTTAGACACCACATTACCAGAAGCATCCAAAGACTCCCATATAGTATTAGTTAACCGCCTCCTATTAGCATCCTGATGGAAAAACTTAGTGTTCTCATCACCGCTAGCCATCCAAACAACATGACTCTCAAGTGGAATAGTTTCCTCCTTATGTTCCAGAATCAAGGACTTCTGAGAGTATAATGCTTTAGTGTTTTCCTGATAACTCCGACAGAAGTGGTCAAGGACCGAATCATTCTTAGCCAAGTGTATTTCCTTTTCAATGGCGGAAAGAAGCTCATCATTCTTAATCTTGGATTCCATCTCCCAAGTTCTAACCACTAGACGAAGCTTCTCCATTTTAAATAGAAGGTCCCTTAATGGTGACAGGTGAGATGGCACCTTAGAATGGAGCAATGCCCATTGAGATTTGATCAGAACATTAAAATCCTCCACCATAAGCCAAGTCGAATTGAACTTAAAAGGATATTGGGTCTTCACTTTAACGAAATCTAGTTGAAGTATAATCGCTTTATGGTCAGAAGTATCAGTAGCATACTGCCAGCTACGATACCGTCCACCATCTGCACACAGAGAATCAACCATAAAAAATAGATCAAGGCGTTTGGTAATACCAGCCCCACTGCACTGTCCATTTGACTAAGTCAGCGAAAAGACCACTGGGGCAATGTCCAACAGATTTGCATTATCAAAAAAATCATGAAAATAGTCATTCAATGGATCGAACGCCCACCCCGACCCCCAGACCTCCTCCACAGACCAAGTAAAATTTAAATTTTTAACGAAAATAAGGTTAGGAAGAGAAAGAATACCAGATAACAGAACACGATCCCAGAAGGAACTATGGAGGGAGTAAGGACCATAAACATTTAATAAGTGGACATCAGTCCCATAACCCTTCCATCTACCCTTGAGAAGTAGACCAACACAAGTATGAAAGGCCTAAAGGTTGGCCATCAAAGGATTCCAAGCAACCAGAATCCCCCCAGAGAGCCCGCAAGAGTCTGAGGTACTAACCAACCACCTCAGCCTCATACGCAGAAAAAAAGGAGCAAGCATTAGAACCACACGACATAGTTTCTTCGAAATCGACCACAGACAGACACATAGAATCAAGAATACATTTAAACGATGCACGTTTCAGGCCCCCGCTAAGCCCACAAATGTTAAAAGAGAGTAAATTCATCATAGACAAACACAGGAGGAAACACATGCTCTAAGTGACTCATGAGAGGAAGAAGGAAAGACATCCGGAGGGACGACAAGAGAAAGCCCAAAAAACTCCACCAACTGGTCACATATAACATATTTGAGACCCTGAAAACCCCCCTTACCCCCATTTTTTAACTTTTGGACAGTGACAAAGCCAGAATGTGTCCGAGGAAGTGGTAGAATATCAACGCCCGAGGAATCTGGTAGTGCAAAGATCGGATTAGGAGTAAACAAAGGAGAGGGAGCCAAAGAAACACCCCCCTCATCAACAAGGTCCGGCTAGGAGTGCGAAGAATCAACAATATTATCATCTCAGACCAATGAATAAGAGAGGGGGATATTCAGACTAGCCAAAGACGCCGACGGGAGTGGAGGAAAGGAAGTGGGACACCTTAAATCAACATCAAGTCCCAAAAAACAGATTGTAGACTCAAGAGAGGAAGACACCTAACCCCTCGCCCCAGAATAAAGACCCTCAACTGGGGAAAGTACAACCTGCAACCCCCCAACATTAGACTAAACACCAGGAGATAAGACATCAATTTCCACAACTGAAATAGACTCAAGAACTTCAACAACACTAAGGAATTTTAGAAATAATGGGATGTGTGAATTGAAATTACGTAGGAAATCCTTAGCTGAAGCCTTGTCCAATGGGTGTGGGAAGTATATGTCTTTCTCAAGTTCAACTGGACCAGCAACAGGGCACACAGAAGGCCCACCAAATGAAGAACCACCACGCCGATGACAGACTGACTTGGAGTGACCTATTTCATGGAAAATGTGGCAGCGAAAGGCCACTTTCCAATAGTATAATTGTTGAATGATAGACCGTTGGTCCCAAATTATTTCCATCCTCGTAGGGAGACCCTCAGAGACATCAAGATCAATGAGCATGTGTGGAGTCAAGCGTTCACGACTTAGCAAGTGCTCATCCTCCATAAGCATGAACATGCCAAAAGAAGAAGTCGTCTTTATAAAACCCTGAAGAGACCAACAATGAATCAGGAAATATAGTAGCAGGACCCATAAATTATGACAAAGAGGGTGCTCTATCTATGGGACAAAACCTACATGCCACTTGCTCAAGACTAACGAACCCAACCCCAGAATCCAGTACTTAGACTCTACAGCAACCCTATCCTCAACAGATAGGAATTGAAACAAAACCCACTCATTCACCATTGTCACCACCTTTGGAATGGATTTCAGCAAATGTTTCCAAACATCACGGACCCAGGCTAGAATAGTTGAATGATGCAGCCGCACATTCTCAAAACTCCCAATGAGGGCCCTCTAAGACAGAACCGAGACCATGAATAGGGTAATGTTGCTACCCAAAACACAAACAAAATGACTAGGTTTAACCTTCTCGAAAGAAAGGCGAGCCACTCTTGTAGGTGTCACAAGAGCACCAGAAGTAGCATGACAGTCACCCACATGCTATGACGGAGGTTTGCATGCCACCAAGAGAGGACTGACCATAGGAAAACCTTCACCACCCTCTGAAAGATAACTGAAAGAATCAGGAAACCACTTCGAATAGTGAATACTAACCAAAGGGTTAGTCTGAAACCCTAAAGGTTGAGACAGAGGAGGCCCCATAAAAATTCCACCATAAAAAGACCCAGATAAACCCAAAAAGCACCCACCACACCGATGAAAAAAACTCTGATAAAGACAGATGGAGCCGACCATAAAACACAACTAAAGTTTCCCACTTTTTTAACTACAGGTTGGTACTAGGTCTGTAAACTAACATAATTAACTCCTGTAATACCAAACCCCCAAGAAAACCACGACCATAGAATGAAAGACACAACCCATAAAAAACAAAGGGTGTCAGAGTAAGCTAGATAGAATACATAGGAAGGCCAAAAATCCTGAGAAGCGCGTGCCACTAACATCACAAAAAAATCTTGCACCAACCTGACATAGACAAGCAACAAAACCGAGGAGCATAGAAGGGTAAAGTAAAAATGCGAACTGAGCAAACATAATGGCTCAAGCCTCGGAAGAGAAAAACTCCACATCCAACATAAAACAGAAAAAAAACTCCACCGAAACCATAAAAACCAAGAAATGCCGGAGAAAAAAAAACTAAGTCCAAGAGGAACAAAGCCCATAAAGGTTCCGCAACCACACCAGACACTACACTAGGGTTTCAGATGCT
This sequence comes from Pseudotsuga menziesii, assembly GCA_001517045.1. Lineage (NCBI taxonomy): Eukaryota > Viridiplantae > Streptophyta > Pinopsida > Pinales > Pinaceae > Pseudotsuga > Pseudotsuga menziesii. Next base: position 336,744 of record LPNX010154423.1, read on the forward strand.
TCCATCGCCTTCGCTTTCAATATTACCCTCGAAAGATCTGTAGATACCAGAGTATTTTTGAACCATGGTAATATGTAAGTAATGATGGTAAACCATGAATATTGTAAATGTTGTACATACTTTTTAATATAATTTTTTTTTGCAAATAGAAGAGTTGGGAGTTATGATTCCACAAGTAGGGGAAGTGAGAGAAACTGGGGGTGATTACCCTATTTAATGTCTTTGGCTTTCATTCAATTTTTTAACACAAATTCATTTAACCATGGTGTAGGGTGTCACCTTAATTAATAATGATATTAATTATCTTAATTTCGAATTAAGAGGGAAAAAGTGGAAACTTATAGAAAAACCACTTGTTAAAAAGAATTCATATATCTTGTTAGAAACTCACTTAGTATTCATTCATTCATCAATCATTTCATCATTGAGGGAAAGGTATCCTTCCTGCCATGGGAGTCTTTGTTGGTAAGAAAAAGGAAAATTGATGTTTCATATAACCTCTCACATGAAGTACCCTAATAAACTAGTGTGAATGGGTTGGGTGCCCATATGAGTGAGACTTGGCCTAACACTGGACTACTTGGGGCCCTGACATGGAGAATTATAGGATGGTCTATGTTGGAGCATTGGAATGGGATGGGGATAACTTGAGGAACTACATAGCAGAGAAGAGGGTCTCATCCCTTGTGTTGTGCAAGTCGATGGGGGATGAGTGCAGGGGTGGAGACAACTTGTGGAAAGGGTTTCTGCACATTTGGTTAGTGTCAATTTGTCAATGTGATTGAGTAAAATAATTGTGAATCCACCCTCATGGACTTACAACCCCATGTTTTGAGTGGCCTCTATGAAAGATTTTCCAGGTGTGAAATTCCATTGTATTCGAGGAGTCAAGGATTTGTTGGGAACTTCGGGTTGAAAAATGGGCAGATCTAAATATGGTACAAAAGACCCAAAACAATATGAATAAAAATTAGATTGATTGGATGAGGAGGATGAGCAGATACAATTGCGTGATAGGGATTTTTCCAAAAAAATATGGGCATAAACTATTGCATAATCTAATTTAATCGGTCGGTGGATAGGGATGGGTTTTTTAAGAAAAACCAGAGGTCATAGGAATGTATGATTAATTTTTTCTTTAATGTTCGGTTCTAAAAATATTCCTCGCATCACACTAATCACAGTGGTGCCACTAACAAACAACCTTTTTCTATGGATCTTCTCTATTCTTGTGAGCGACCTAGCAAGTTTGACTGAATGCCTACCGATGGAAGGAACACAATTCACTTGCAACTAGTTGGAGGACATTTACATTTAAAATATAAGTGTCTCAATGGTGAATGAATTGATGCAATGGATTTTATTTATATTGTGTTTGTTTTAATTATATTATGGAATTGTTTCTATGAACCAATTACCAAGCATGGTTTGAATGCATTCATCGTAAGATCATTTGCATGCTTAGAATGGATCATTTATATACTTGATTACTATGTATGTTTGAATACTTCCATTATAAAATTAATGGAATAGAAAGAATTATATGTTATTTTCAGTACCTCATGGTCTCCATGGTTGGAAATAAGTTGTTGGGTATGTGATAGAGTGGTACCAAATCCCAAGGTTGCAACATAGGGTCTGCATAAACAAAATGTATGAGAGAACATTTTTGGGGAAAGATCATGTTGAATTCCTCAAATGTTTAATTTAGGGCTCTAAATTAAGGATGGGTTAATCACTTGAATGGTTGGACCAGATATGGAATACAACTAGGAATTTTTTTTTAGGTTTCAATGGCCTCTATTATGCAAGCAAACCGTTTGACAAAATATAAGTGATAACATTCATGGTATTGAATATCCATATTTTTATTGACAGAACTAGCATGAGAGCTAATAATAAAAAATATTGAATAAAAGTTGGTTATAATACTATTATTTATGAAATTTCGGGTCTACAAAATTTTTGGGAAAATTTTTGAACCAGTGCTAAGAAAATTACTAGCTCTCTCAGTAGACAAAAAACATTATAGTATGGACAAAGTGCCAAGTGTAAATTCATATTGGACACTTGTTAATGGAAATATGCCAAATGTAATATCTTGGAACCCATTTCTCTAGATCTTAACT
>LPNX010154423.1:338901-364952 GCA_001517045.1 Pseudotsuga menziesii
GATGTGGACCAACCATGTCAGTTGAGTGCATAGGTGGTAGTACATAAGAAGGGCTAAGTGGCTTCATGGCTTTGTAGGGGTAAGGTCCAAGTGGACTATTTAGTTTTGAGGTGGCAAGAGTGAATCTTTACATATGTTTATGAAATTTTGCATGTGTAATTGGTTGTAACCTTTGCAACATGCACAAATGGCCCAGAATGATCAACACAATAAAAAAATATTGATCATGGTCGTTGGAAGGGGAAATCACTTTTGGAAAGATTGTGTATCTTGTAATGTTGCAAATTGATATGATTTAAAGTTGAAGGTGTGTAGTTAGATCTTGACCATTCATGGGGAGCCTCATCTTGATACCACTTGATTAGTTCTAAATGTGTGAATGGATAAGATTCAATGTGAGAAGATACATGATCAATATTGATCGTTTGTGGGGATCCCTCTCTCTTTACCTTCCAATTAAATCACTTTGTGTGAACAACTAAGATATAACATCAAGGATGCAAGGTCTAATCCATACCGTTCGTACGAAGAACATAGTGGTTATAAATTGAACAAGTCAGGGTTCATGAATGTTGAAAATGGAGACCAAAGATCACAAAATAATATCCATACCACTCATGGGTGAAGATATTTTTATAAGGCCCCAATTGGCCTTAAGGATTAGTTTAATTATAAATAGATTTAATAAACAAAGACTTAAGAAAATTTCATAAGAAAATTAACAGAATTAAATTCTATGTATAAAAGAAAATCTTATTTAACCATTTATAATTTATTATAATACTGATTTAATGAAACAAGAAGGAAGATGTACCTGTAAACTGAAGAAATGATGAAAAATATACCTTTGGATTGCTATGAGTGATGTGGAGAAACAAATTTTTGAGGATGTTTTTCCACTCAACCAACCACTCAGTGAAACTTTGAAATCCCTTGAGCCCTTAACCAATAAACTTGAGCTAGATCTAATCTCTTACCTCCTATAACCATTCCTATCTCCATCAAGAATCTAAGAAGAATAGAATACCATTCCCCTCCATTCCTCCTCCTTTTTAGATATTATATTTCTTTTATTTAGTACTTGAACCATGTATATTTCATTAATTTTAATTAGTAAATTCCCCTTTTATTATTTAGTTTTATTGATTTAATATTTAATATACATATTGCTTACTTTTCTTATGTTTTTATTTATATCTAATTTAATACAAAATTTGGGTTGTTATATACTTTCCTCCTTTAGGAAACTTTATTCTGAAGTTACATCATGCATAAGTAGTATTTAATATGCTCAAGCACCACATAATATGAACCTAAGTAACTAGTAATATTGCACATGTGACCGAGTTTCTTATGTGGCTAGAATGGATAATTATTGCATATATACTAATAACAAATATATTAACCTATATTACTACATTTTCTTGATTATTCTTACTAGATGTTTAATGTATACACAATTCATACCATTATGCATAATCAAATAATCCATCAATTATTTCATATTTTTAAGTATCATTATTATCTTTATGTATAGTTTACTTCCACCCTTACAGACCCTCACCCTGTAAATCATACCATCCTACACTTTCATAAGACTCCACACCAAAGTAACTCTAGATGCTCTTGCTCCTCATGGAACAACCCATATACTACATCATGATCCCATAGTAGGCATCAAAACTTTCCTGAGAAGTTACCACGGCTTCATCCACCCTCCCACTTTCATTCTTCTCGGCCTTAAAGGCCTCATTTTGGGTGGCCAGACATTTGGTTACTATTACACTACTCTAGTGTACCCCAGACATCTTGAAAGGCTAGCCCAACTTTCTCCCTATCCTTTCTAAAGGAAACCAACCCTATGAATCAGAAGATCATATGCCTTCGACTGGTGAGTATAGTTGTAGCCATGGAATTCTAGTATCCCCATAAGTTAAAAGAACTGCTAGCATAGGTTTATTGGTTTAGTTGTCACCAACCCATAAGGTATTACTTCCAGACATTCTCATTTTTAGTTATGGGCTCCCACAAAATACTAGAATGAGTTGGCCTACAGGACCCTAAGTGGATTTCCTACCAATGAGAACCTATAAACATGTAACTAATGCATTATTTAGCATCATATTCTCATACAAAAAATATCAACATGGTACCATTTACAGTTCAACATGGGAACATAACATTGTTTTTGTCATCACATCATAATAATACATCACATGTTCATACGTGCAGACATAAATCATCTTTCGACAAAGAAACATATGCTCATGCATTCCATCATATCTTGAAATACCATTATAAAGGAAATCACCTTATCATATCTTAAGTCAAGATATCATCGTGAATATGATAATAATCTCAACACATAACCTATGTAGAACAATAATATTATGATTAATCAACTCAACACAAAGTATCGGTTGAACTAATCAAGTATGAAATAAATCAAATGTGTATGTTGGTGTTAAAGAAAATATCATCACAATACCCAAGGTTTTTTCTTATCATGTTTGGTTGATCTGTAAATTATCATGGATATTTCACTAGAACCGTTCGTCACAATGCATCTTACAACTTAGTTCTTAATTATTAGCTTATTTTTATTGAATGCCAAATAATTGGAAATAAAACAAGAATAATTAGAGAAACTAAGTACACAATCCACACATTAACACAATATATACCCCGGGAAAATTTACAATGGGAAAAAACCCAGCAACAAATGAGGACTATGACTTTCTCTTTCTATCAAATTCAAATACAAAGGAAATCATATACTCGATGAAGTTGCATATGACTATGTGGCCATAATGGATAGTACATGACCTCTTATCTCCTTTTTTATGCTCTAACACCCACTCCCAAACTATTTCTCAACTATGGAACAATATAATACATCAAAAGAATGGAATCCCCTTCACTTTTGGTGGCCCTATATTTAACATTGCTCAATAGCCATCTAGAGTTAGCTTTAAGGTTTCTGCATTTCCCAGCATTCAATTAGGGTTAGGGTTTTGCTCCTTCTAGAATTTTATTGAATATACACATCTAAATAGCTCCACATGTGTGAGAAATAGGAGATGACATGGAATCCACTCAGTACTAATGATGGTCATTTGTATAGGTCAACTTGCAGGAGGCATTCTTTTGTGTACAGACTCTGTTTGATGCGATTTTTGGACTGTTGGAAAGGTCTCAAAGTGTAGAATCATATGAAGGAACATTGCATAATTAATGAAATTTTGAACCCAAAAAATAACATTTAGACCCTCAAATAAGCCTAGAAAGGTTCTGGACCCCAAATTTGCAAAATGAAATATACCTAGAAAATGGGCCCTACAAGCCAATTCACCCAATCTTACGACCCCAAAAACTCCAAGTAGGTGAAATACTATATATTGATCCATTTCAGATTACACATCACCATTTTGGGAGGATTTTGGTTCCCAAAATATTTTACTAAATGAGGTGAGGAAATTTTTCCCCTACCTTTTCCTTGGAGTACCATTTAGCCTTATGTAGAAGTTGTCCATTCAACCCCACCTACCAGAGTTCATATTGTCCCTGCATGGTAGTTTTGTACTTATTTTGCAAAATTAGGTCTTTTATTAACTCTACTTGACGCTCTGCTACCAAGTCATCTATATAATGTAATCCTAGTCAAGTTCCTGATCCAACATGGAAGGTTCATAGAGTTTTATAGTTCCACATTCACTACAAAGTAAATGCGCATGTATGGGGTGTTGATGTATTTGTAACTTCGGAATGTATTCATCCATATATATTATGTATTGTACCCTGATGTTTATTTAGGGATGTGTCTGTAATGTATTTGAGTCCTGTCATGCCCCAATGTTCCTATCGGGAGGTTCTATAATGTAAACAAGTCATGTCAAGTCATTGTGGGTAACCCTCCTATTGGTCAAGGGTTAAAGTACCCGCAGTTGTTGTGCCCTAGGGTTATTAGACTATCCTAGAGAAGTTGACCCTAGGTGAGTCATTGTAATTCGGGGCAATAGTCTCCACCATTGTGTTAAGGATAACCCTCCTTGTTGGCTGGAGGAGGCAAAGTCCCCACAAGTTGTGGGGCAGTAGGGTTATTAGACACTACTAGAGATGTCGACTCTAGTAAGTTTGTTAAGTGAGGAAGACATGTTGGAGTGGGTTTCAAGTAAACAAAAGAATATAAATAGAGAGTGAGTCTCTCTATTTATGACACACACACACTCACTCATTGGGGCACATGAATGAGAGAGAAGACACTGGGATCAGAGAGAGAGACTACTGCTGTCGGGAGATCATCTTTATGTTTTTGGGTTTTACTTTTGGTGCTGATTCTATCTCTGAGGAAGTTGCGGGGTTTTCTCCTTTATGGTTTCCCCGAGGAAAATTCTTTGTGTCTCTTGTCTCTTGTGTTTTATTGTTGTGCATGTTATTCTACCAGTTAAAGATCCTAAGATCATAATTCTAGCTTGAATGATAAAAATCTAACATGGGGGGTATCCCAAGTGTGTAGGAATTATCTCCCAAATTCTCCAATACCTCATAAGAACCATACCTTATATCCTTGATCTTATTACTAGGACCTGTAGTCTTTCCTTGTCCAATTGTAACTATACTCTGTCTCCCACCTTAAATGTTTTCTCAACTATATATTGGTCATGTATTTCCTTGTAGTTTTCTTGGAACTTCTTCAAATCCTATTGTACTTGTAAATGTATCTACCTAATATTATAAATGAAATTTTAATCTCTTACTGCTTCACCTATGGTGTCTTCCCTCGCTCCCCCTTATTATCCATAAACACCATCTAGAGGTGAAGGTTAAAAGTATCCAGTGAAGCCAGTTTTAAAAGGGGACTCCCCAATGGAAGTGTGGAATTCTCTATTATAATAGTGTTGTATGTAGATCTAATTTTCATCCCAAGTATTTGGATGCTTCTATTAGTAACCACTAAAAAGTTGTACCAAATTCATGTTGACTACTTTAGTCTATCCATTTGTTTGTGGATGGAATGTTGCATACCTCTTCATCTTAGTGTCCATATTTTCCCAAAGTGTAGTCCGAAATGTACTGAGAAATATAGTATCCCTGTCTGAGATAATTATCCCTGGTATCCCAAAGTGAACCCAAAGAAAATGTTTGATGCTTCTTGTCCTTTGATAGTATTTTTACAAGGCATAAGAATGCACATCTTGTTGAATCTATCAACTACCAAAAATAAACAGGCATGTCCCTTCCTAGTGGTTGGAATACCACTTACAAAATCCATGGAGATGCTCTCCCATGGTCTCATAGGAGCATGTAAGGGATGGTATAGAACGCGATTCCTATTGTTGGGATTTCCTGTACAAAAAAGTATGCATCTATGATAAACCAAGCTACATCTTCTTACATTCTAGGATAATAAGCATACCTTTGTAAGTTTACAATTGTCTTCCCTACACCAAAGTTACCTACAACTTTGGAGGAGTGTGCCTCTCTTATAAGTTGGAATATATTGCCTTTAGGAACATAATGCTTGTTGAACTTGCAGATTAACTCATCCTAGAGAGATGATAGCTTGCTTTGATCTCACCTTATTCTACATGGAATTGGCCTTGCAGTTGTTGAAATACCTCCTTTAAGTCGTCATCTTTTGTATATTCCTTGTATGGATCATGGGTAAAAGGTGCATATGAATTCCTAAAGTTGTAATCTTGGTTGTAGATGGCCTTGAGAGCATGTATGCCATATTGTTGGTACTATCCTTACACTTTATGATTAGATGGAATTGTTGTAAGAATACCATCTATTTATAATGTTTGGTCTATTGTAGCTTACTTTTGTCTTTCATATACTATGTTGGGTAGTGGTCAGTGTGAGTGATGTTCTCCTTTCCCATTAGATAATTCTTCCACTTATCTAAAAATTGAACTAGGGAATATAGTTTCTTATCATAGGTAGGGTATTTTAGAAATCGTCCATGAAAATTTTTAGAAAGATAGCATACTATCTTCCCTCCTTACATCAACATCTCTCCCATAGAATTCCCACTTGTATATATCTCCAACTTGAAAGAATTCTATAAATTAGGTAGTGCAAGAATCAATGCTTGACTAATATTTCACTTGAGCTATTCAAAGGATTTTTGTTGGTATTTTATGTTGATGTAATTGTAACTTCAAAATGTATTCACTGGTATTTCTTATGTATTGTAACCTGATGTTTATTCCGGGATGTATTTGCAATGCACTTGAGTCATGTCATGCCCTGATGTTCCTATCGGGAAGTTTCTATAATGTAAACAAGTCATGTCAAGTCAAGGTGGTTAACTCTCCTATTGTCTAAGGGTTAAATTCCCCACAATTCTGGGGCACTAGGGTTATTAGACTCACCTAGTGAAGTCGGCCCTAGTTGGGTTTAGTCAAGTCGGGAATTAGTGTAAATAGAGAGCTAGCCTCTCTATTTAACACACACTCACTCACACTTAGTTGTAGCGCATAACTGAGGAAGAGAAAGACACTGGGGCAAGGAAGAAAGAGGTTACTGCTGTCGGAAGATCATCTTACTATTTTTGGGTTTCACTTTGGTGCTGATTCTATCTCTAAGGAAGTTGTGGGGTTTTCTCCATTTATGGTTTCCCCGAGGAAAGACACTGTGTTCATTGTCTCTTGTGTTTGATTGCTATGATTGTTGTTCTCTCAGTTAAAGATCCTAATGAAATGCTAGCTTAATGTTTAAAATATAACATGGTATCGAAGCTAAATTGAGAAGAAGACACTGTGCAACTGTGGGAACTAGGGCTTCCTACTTTGTGGATCTCTATCCACATATTTTTAGCAAAAGTAGGGTGGAATAACTCTCCTCCCTAGGGCACATCTTTTTGTCGAAGAAAAATCCAATTCAGAGGCTTTTCAGTTTGGACCCGACACTACTATCGAAAATTAGGGCTTTTCACAGAAGTGAAACATTTCAGTGAGCCCAGGCCTAGATTAATCTCCTCCCAAAAATCGAATCTAGGGATCAAATTCAAAGCATTTGGTTGGACAAAACTATGGAAAAGCAAAACCCTAATATGCTCCTGAACTAGCACTGTAGGATTTCAGCTCCAAATCTAGATCCGACATCTTGACCTGGTAAGATCTAAATCTTTTGTATTTCCATTTGAGGTTCTCAGTTAAGATGTCTCATCATACCAAGCTTGATGAAAATATTGAGGGAGATGATAACTTCCGAGCCTGGAAGTATAGGATCTCCCTGATCCTGGAAGAAAATGAGTTGGACTCCTACATCCATGAGGAGGTTCCAGTTCCAGAGGGAGATGAGGCCAAGGCCTTACATAAGAAGAAGTTGGTTATGGAAAAGAGGATAATTGCTGATTCAATCAAGGATCACCTCATTCCATAGGTGTCCTCCCTCAAGAAACCTAAAGCCATGTTTGATTCCCTAACCAAACTGTTTGAAGGGAAGAACATCAATAAGAAGATGACTCTAAGGAACCAGTTGAAGAATGTAAAGATCCAGAATGAGGAGACCATCCAGTATTACTTCACAAGGGTCTCCTAGATCAAAGAACAGTTGGAAGCAGTAGATGAAGAAGTGGAGAATGTAGAAATTGTGATGACAACATTGAATGGCCCCCTAGGTCATGGGATTATTTCATCCAAGGAATATTTGCTAGAAAGAAGTTGGTCAAGTTTAGTAGATTTTGGGAAGAATGTTCTCAAGAAGAAGCTCAGATAGTAGCTCGAGAAGAAAAGATGGGAAGTGAAGATCAAGCTCTCACAGTACACTCCTGTTGATGTAATTGTAACTTCAGAATGTATTCACTTGTATTTCTTATCTATTGTAACCCGATGTTCATTCCAGGATGTATTGTAATGTATTTGAGTCATGCCATACCCTGATGTTTATTTCGGGAAGTTTCTATAATGAGAAAGTCATGTCAAGTCATTGTGGGTAACCCTCCTATTTGTCAAGGGTTAAAGTTCCCACAGTTGTGGGGCCCTTGGGTTATTAGACTATCCTAGTGAAGTCAACCCTAGGTGAGTCATTGTAAGTCAGGAAAATATTCCCCACCATTGTGTTACCCTCCTATTGGTCAGAGGAGGCAAAGTCCCCACAAGTGGTGGGGCACTAGGGTTATTAGACACTCCTAGAGATGTCGGCTCTAGTAAGTAATTGTTAAGTGAGGCCGACATGTTGGAGTGCACTTCAAGTGAATGAAATAATATAAATAGAGAGTGAGCCTCTCTATTTATCTCACTTGCAACACTCACACTCACTCATTGGGGCGCATGAGTGAGAGGAGAAGCTCTCTTAATGTGAGAGAGAGAGACTGCCGCTGTGTGGAGATCATCTTACTGTTTTGGGGCTTTCACTGTTTTGGTGCTGATTCTATCTATGAGGAAGTTGCGGGGTTTTATCCTTTATGGTTTCCTCGAGGAAAATTCTTTGTGTCTCTTGTCTCCTGTGTTGTGCTTATGTTTTATTGGTGTGCTTGTTATTCTCTCAGTAAAAAGATCCTAAGATCATAATGGTAGCTTATATGATGAAAAACTAACATGGTATCAGAGTTTATCAGAGATAACCTGAGAAGAAGACATTGTGCAGCTACAAAAGCTAGGGATTCTTACTTTTTAGGTCTCTCTCTACAATCCATCAGCAAAAGTATTCTAGGCTGACTCTCCATTGAAGGGCACATCTTTCTGTCGAAGCGGAATTTGATTCCGAGCATTTTTAGTTTTCGATGTGGATATTAGGGATTTCTACAGAAGAGGAATTTTTGAGTGATCCCAGCATAGGATTTTTCTCCTCATCAAAACCGAATTTTAGAGACCTGGATCAAGAAATTTGGTTGGGTAAAACTCTGGGAAAGTCAAACCCTAGTTTGACCTCGAGCTAGAAAAACCCTAAATACTAAAACTGCTAAGTTTTGGTACATTCACTATATCCTGATATTGGAGAAGGTTCAGGACTTGAAAATTGTAGGGGAAAGACAAAATCCTGATGACTATTGTGTCCAAAAATCAGCCTAAGATTCGCTATATTCTGGGAGCTATGATCCCTCCAAGTTAGGGTTCCAGCCTCTTCCAGACTTCATCCCTAAACAGGACACCTGGGGATAATTGAAATATCTTGGGCTACAGAGGTCCAAATGGAATTCTTGAAGATGTTCCACAAAGGGCATATACTTTAATTTCGGTGGTCCAAATATTAGACTCAGAAGATGAACCAGTAACACGTGGCATGCCGTACAACTTCGTTGTTCTGAACAGTCCTGTAATAGGTCACCTTGGGAAAAGGATCATAAATCCCAAATGGTGAAACTAATTCTGATGAAACCTATGTTTCTGGATCATATACATGCAATTTTACCTTAGTGCAAAGTTTCAGACATAGGGGACCAGTAATTCAGAGATATCATAGAAACAATAACAGGCATTTTTGCAGAAGAAATTGGAAAACTAGGGCTTCCTGTTCCGGGAGCTTCCCTCCACTATTTTCAGAAAAGGAGTACATTGGACAGATCCATTTGAAGAGATCTGTCTGTCTATCTAATCAGATCTGAAATATTCCAAGTTTTGAAAATTATGGTTTTTGTGACAAACCCTAGATCAATCAGCTTCGGAACCAGGACAGACACCTCAAATCGGTAAGATCTAATCCTTTGCTATTTTCATTTGAGGTTCTCATTTCAAAGTGATCTATCACATCAGCTTGATGATAAGATTGGTGAAGTTGACAACTTCCAAGCATAGAAGTATTTGATCTCTCTGAAGAAAATGGATTGGACACCTACATGAGTATAGGGGTTCCAGTTCCAGAGGGAGATGAGGTTAGAAGTCTCACACAAGAAGAACTTGGTCAATGCCAAGAAGATCATGGATGATTCAGTCATGAATCAACTTGTACCACAAGTTTCTTCCCTAAAGACACCGATGAGGTTTGATTCCTTGACCAAGCTATTTGAAGGGAAGAACATACATCAAAAGACAACCTTAAGAAACAAGTTGAAGAATGTGAAGATTCAGAATGTAGAGACCATGCAGTCATAGTTTACAAGGGTCTCTCAAATCAAAGAACAAATTGAAGTGGTAAAAGAAGAAGTGAAGAATGAAGAAGTAGTGATAGCCATCTTGAATGGCCTCCCAGGATCATGGGATTCATTCACTCAAAGAATGTGTGCCAGAAGAAAGTGATTACTTTCAGTAGACTCCGAGAAGAAGAAAAGAGAAGATGGGAGAAACTGAAGATCAAGTTCTCACAAAGAAGATCCCTCAAGCGATGAGGAATACGAAGGACTCAACTCTTGAAGAACCCCTTATCCATCCTAGCATTTGGATAAGAAACGATGCTATTATGAATGAAGAAGACGATGAAGTCGAAGACTCAAGAAGAAGTCTACCCACGAAACAAATAAAGATAAGTATTCAATTGTCATTTCATGATATTGTTTTGTTATGCATTTGTTTATATTCAGTTGATGTATTATGCATGATAGGATGTTTGCATTAGCGATAGTATACTACTAATATGCATGCAATGGGTAAGTAGCTCATGGTGCTATACAACTCTCCATTGCTACTTATCTAGAATGAAACCTCTTTGCTACCATATTGGATTAGTGCACAATCTCAATGTTGTCCTGGTAGAGATGGAAGGCATCTAGAAAGTTTCAGTGAGATATGGATGAATGTTGTATTGGCTAAAGTAGTTGCATGATCATATATTTATGCATAAGAACTTGCCAGTATGAATATTCCTTATGAAATTTTTCTAACCATACAAATGCATTTGACTTGTAGGAAAGACCGCATACATAATCGCCTGCAAGCAAAGAAGGATGAGACTTGTTCCGAAGAACAAGTGACGACAGTTCAAAGATGAAGAATAATATGATGAATGCAGCGACATCATTGATGCAGAATCTTCCAGCTATGAAGAAGTAACCAAGAAGACCAGTTCAAGAAGAATGATGTCTAGGATGCAGTATCAAGACCTTAAGAGAAGTTCATAGTTCCATCATGCAGTAGATGGAAACATCGTGGGATACAAAACAATATTTGTAGCACGAGGCCTCTCACGAAAAGAAGGCCTAGACTACGAAGAGACATTTGCAGCCAGTGGGAGTTGAGACACATGACAGGAGGAATCATGTGTGGAAATGAAAGAAGACCTTGTACGAGCTCAGAAGACACCCATGGGATAACACATATATGATGAGCTTGATGAAGATCTTATCCTTTGCTACAAGGTTGAAGATGCAAGTCTATACAATAGATGGTCACATAGAATATTAGTACCATAGGAAGCTACTTGTCACTCCAGTACAGAATGTTCAGTGCATAAGAGTACGGAAGAAAAAGGGAGTATGATGCTCCGCTTTAGAGGGAGTGACTACAGAATATCCTGAGGATCGACATGATAGCTTTCTATCCAGTTTGGGATTTACCAAGAGTAAAGTAGATTCCAACCTTTACTACAAGGTTGAAGATGGCAACCCAGTGATGCTTCTACTATATGTAGATGATCTATTTGTGACAGGTACGAATGGGTTGATTATTGATACAAAGAGAAAGCTTGCTACTGAGTTCAAGATGAAGGACTTGGGTATGATGCATTACTTTTTAGGTATGGAGGTGTGGCAGAGTATGGATGGAATCTTCCTTGGATAAGGGAAGTATGCAGTAGAGATCCTGAAGAGGTTTGGGATGATGGAATGCAAGACTATGGCCACACCTATGGCATCAAACCTGAAGCTATTAAGTTATACTTCATCAGAGACGGTTGATGCTACGATGCAACGTCAGATGATTGGGTCCTTAATGTACCTGACGAACACGAGACCAGACATTTGCTTTGCTGTGAACACCTTGATCCAGTTCTTGACAGATCTGAAAAAATGTTCACTTGATTGCTGCAAAGCATATTCTGAGGTACCTAAAGGGTACATTTGATTATGGGCTCAAGTACAATGCAAATCAAAAGATTAACCTGGAGGGTTATGTTGATTCAGATTGGGCAGGCAATACCATTGATAGGAAGAGCACTTCAGGTTGCTGCTTCAGTATGGGATCAGGTGTGATCTCTTGGTTTAGCAGGAAGCAATCCTGTGTGGTACTGAGTACAGATGAAGCAGAGTATGTCACAGCTTGTTCAGCTAGTTGTGAGGTAGTATGGTTGCAGAAGCTACTGTCTGATATATTTGATCTCCAGTTGAATGCTACTTGTATACATTGTGACAACAAGAGTTGCGTGAAGCTATTAGAGAATCTAGTGTTCCATGACAAGTCGAAGCATATCGAGATCAAGTATCACTATATTAGGGATATGGTGCAGAGAGGAGTAGTGAAGCTCCAACATGTTGCGACGGAGGAATAGATAGCTGATGTATTGATGAAGCCATTGGATAGGCTAAAGTTCAAGTACTTCAGGGAGAAACTTGGTGTTCTCCAGATCAAGGTTTCCTCCAAGGGAAAGTGATGAGTCCCAAATCCATTTTGACGAGCAGGTCAGATGTAAGGGCTGAGCCATTCTGTCATGGTGAGAGGATTCAGTTCCTTCCATGTCAGATATGAGTGCTGAGATCCATAGCCATTCTGAGGAGTAGGTCAGATGTAAGGGCTGAGCCATTCTGTCATGGTGATAGGGTTGCTCCCTTCCATGTCAGATATGAGTGCTGGCCATTCTGTTGAGTAGGATAGATGTAAGGGCAATTGCCATTCTAGGAATGGAGGCACCTGGTCAGTTACCAGGACAACTCAGTCTAGGACCGAGAAGCCATTCTGATGTGATAGAGGGTTGTGTTCCCACTTGATCAGATGTAAGGGCTGAACCATTCTGTCATGGCTAAAGGATTAGATTCCTTCCATGTCAGATGTGAGTGTTGGCCATTCTGACGAGCAGGTTGGATATAAGTGCAAATACCATTCTGAGAATGGAGGCACCTGGTCAGTTACCAGGTAGCTCAGTCGAGGACTGGGGGCCATTCTGATATGACTGTAGGATTGGTTCTTACAAGATCAGATATGAGTGCAAGCCCTTCTATCATTGTGAGCAGGATGTGTTCCTGCCTGGATGGATGTGAGTGTTGTGCCTTTTCACAGATGATCGTAGATGTTCCTGTCATGCTGGTGATTGTAAGTGCAGTGCCTTTCCACAGATGATAGTAGATGTGCCTATCATGCTGGTGGATGTGAGTGCAGTGCCTTTCCATAGATGGTAGTAGATGTGCCTACCATGTTGGTGGATGTGTGTGCAGTGCCTTTCCTCAGATGGTAGTAGATGTGCCTACCATGCTGATGGATGTGAGTGTAGTGCCTTTCCACATATGGTAGCAGATGTGCATACCATGCTGGTGGATGTGAGTGCAGTGCCTTTCCTCAGATGATATTAGTTTGTGCCTATCATACTGATGGATGTGAGTGCAGAGCCATTTCACAGATGGTAGTAGATGTGCCTATCATGCTGGTGAATGTGAGTGCTGGTCCTTTTTGATATGATTATAGGATTGGTTCCTACATGATCAGATGTGAGTGTTGGGCGTGTATTTCTAACGATTAGGTCAGATATAAGTGCTGGGCGAAGACCTACATGATGGCTAGGCCTACAACTAGCATGAAAAAGGGCTGGATCTGTAGAAGTTCATGTGACGAGAAGAATCATGAGATAGCACCAGGGATGATCCAGATCGAGTGATGATTGAGATCTAGTGATGATAGCCAGCGATGATCTAGATCGAGTGATGATCGAGATCCAGTGATGATGATCTAGTAGTGATGATCTAGATCGAGTGATGATTGAGATCTAGTGATGACAGCCAGTGATGATCCAGATCGAGAGATGATCCAGATCCAGTGATGATGCCTCATGATGATCTAGATCGAGAGATGATCCAGATCCAGTGATGATGCCTCATGATGATCCAGATTGAGAGATGATACAGATCCAGTGATGATGCCTCATGATGATCTAGATCGAGTGATGATCCAGATCCAGTGATGATGTTCCATGATGATCCAGATCTAGTCCAGTGATGTTGATCCAGATCGAGAGATGATCCAGATCCAGTGACAATGACTTGAAGACTCAGAGGACTCAAGATGTAGATGAAAAGATGATCCAGTTGATATAGAGAAGAAGACCAGTGCTGAAAATTGTGTCGAAAGGATACCTTCCTAGTTAAGAGGGAGTGTTGATGTAATTGTAACTTCGGAATGTATTCACTTGTATTTCTTATCTATTGTAACCCGATGTTCATTCCGGGATGTATTGTAATGTATTTGAGTCATGTCATACCCCGACGTTTATTCCAGGAATTTTCTATAATGAGAAAGTCATGTCAAGTCATTGTGGGTAACCCTCCTATTTGTCAAGGGTTAAAGTCCCCACAGTTGTGGGGCCCTTGGGTTATCATACTATCCTAGTGAAGTCAACCCTAGTTGAGTCATGGTAAGTCAGGGAAATAGTCCCCACCATTGTGTTACCCTCCTATTGGTCAGAGGAGCCAAAGTCCCCACAAGTGGTGGGGCACTAGGGTTATTAGACACTCCTAGAGATGTCAGCTCTAGTAAGTAATTGTTAAGTGAGGCCGACATGTTGGAGTGCACTTCAAGTGAACGAACTAATATAAATAGAGAGTGAGCCTCTCTATTTATCTCACTTGCAACACTCACACTCACTCATTGGGGCGAATGAGTGAGAGGAGAAGCTCTCTCAGTGAGAGAGAGAGAGACTGTTGCTGTGTGGAGATCATCTTACTGTTTTGGGGATTTCACTATTTTGGTGCTGATTCTATCTCTGAGGAAGTTGCGGGGTTTTCTCCTTTATGGTTTCCCCGAGGAAAATTCTTTGTGTCTCTTATCTCTTGTGTTGTGCTTATGTTTTATTGCTATGCTTGCTATTCTCTCAGTAAAAATATCCTAATATCATAATGGTAGCTTATATGATGAAAAAATAACAACTCCAAGAAAGGAAGAAGGGAAAATCATCATCACCAAGGTAAGCATTCTCATCAGAAAAACAATCTTGTAAGAAGGGATCCATCCAAACTCAGATGTTATACATGCGATGAAATAGGACACTTTACTAGAAATTGTCCCATGAATAAGAATGGATCCAAGAAGAAGAAGAACTCCAAAAGAAGACATCATGCTCACACTTCTGAGGATGATGATCCTCCCAGAAAGAGAGTAAAACAAGAAAGTGAAGACTCTTCAAGTGAAGATGAATATGTTCTGATCTTTGCTCTCACGGGAACTGTCACTCATGGAAGCAAAGATTGGCTTATTGACAGTGGGGATTCCAAGCACATGACAGGTTTCAAGGAATCCTTTAAGAAACTATCTGAACATAATTCACCCCATAAGGTGAAGCTTGGGGATGACTACCAATATCCCATAAAAGGTAGTAGTGAATCCTCTTACAAGCTAGAATCTGTAAATTCTATGAAAATGAAGGATGTCTTGTTTGTAACAGGACTAAAGAAGAATCTTCTATCCATATCGGCATTGGATGCAAAAGGCATGAGAGTTGCATCTGTAGATGGCCAAGTCCTCATGTGGTCAAGAGGAAATACTATTGACAATGCAATAGTGATTGGAGAACAAGAAGGAGGTTTATACAAACTAAAGGGCCATCCTGAACAAGCTATGGTCCATGACACAGTAGAGCCAAATGAATTTTGGCACAGAAGACTTGCACATGTGCATTACAGAGCACTACCACTTGCAAGAAAAGATGTTGAAGGTCTTCCAGAAATTCAAGCAAAACATGAAGGGGTCTGCAAAGGATGTGTGAAAGGAAAGAATACAAAGAAGACATTTTCAAGTAGTGAGAGCAAGGCAAAAGGAATCTTGGAAATCATCCACTCCGATGTATGTGGACCAATGTCATCAAGTTCACTAAGTGGGTATGTATACTATGTTTCTTTCATTGATGAATTTTCTAGGAAGACATGGATTTACTTCATGAAGAACAAAGATGAAGTTTTCAACAAGTTCAAGGAATTCAAAGCCTTGATCGAGAACCACACAGAAAATAATATCAAGACATTTCGATCAGATAATGGCGGAGAATTCACAACAAATGAATTCAAAGACGTATGCTAAGAATCAAGGATTAAGAGGGAGTTGTCCACTCCTTATAATCCACAATAGAATGGGGTTGCAGAAAGGAAGAATAGAACTATCATGGAAGCTGCAAGAGCAATGCTTCATGATCAAGATCTTCCTATGCATCTATGGGCAGAAGTAGCTAGAACAACAGTGTATGTATAGAACCGTACTCCACACCGAGTACTCAAGAACAAGACTCCTGAAGAAGTCTTCTCCAGCAAGAAACCAGAATTCAACCATCTCAGAATATTTAGCTATCCAGTGTACATACACATTCCAAAAGACAAGAGAACAAAACTAGATCCTTTAGGAAAGAAGGGTATATTTGTGGGATACTCTGAAAGCTCGAAGGATTACAGAATATACTTCCCAGGATTCAAGAAGATAGACATCAATAGGGATGTAACAATTGATGAAGACATAGCTTACAACAAATCTAGAAAGAGACCTGCTGAAGATCCTAACGAAGTAGAAGCACCCATAATTCATGATACAACCATGAACGAAGAAATTCAAGAAGAATATCGGGAATTTGAAGAACCACAAAGACCTATAGATCCACCTGAAGAGAAGAATCCTCACAAGAGGAAACCTGCTTGGGTACGAGAAATTATCCAAGGTGCAGAAATATATGGGGCTCTAGAAGAGAATCACAGAGAAAGAAAAAAAACCAAATCTTGCTCCGGATGTGTAGCTTTACTATGTGACTTTATCAATGAAGAACCTTCCAATTATGAAGAAGCATCAGAACGGAAAGAATGGAAGGAAGCTATGATCGAAGAGTATCAACTGATCATGAAAAATGATGTTTGGGATGTTGTCCCAAGACCAGAAGGGAAGTTAGTTGTAACTTCCTAATGGATCTACAAGATCAAGCATGCTATAGATGGTAGCATAGAGAAATATAAGGCAATATTCATGGCTCGTGGTTTCTCACAGAAAGAAGGAATAGACTATGAAGAAACCTTTGCACCTATAGCCAGATACACTTCCATCAGATCAGTACTTGCTTTAGCTGTAGTGATGAAATGGAAGATACACCAAATGGATGTCAAGACTGCTTTCTTGAATGGTGTAGTGGAAGAGGAAGTGTATGTAGAACAACCACTTGGTTTTGAGACACATGACAGGGAGTCTCATGTGTGCAAATTGAAGAAATCCTTGTACAGTTTGAAACAGGAACCCAGGACATGGTACAGCAAAATTGATAGCTTTCTATCCAGTTTGGGCTTTACCAAGAGTAAAGCAGATTCCAACCTTTACTACAAGGTTTAAGATGGCAACGCAATGATGCTCCTACTATATGTAGATGATCTATTTGTAACAGGTGTGGATGGGTTGATTGTTGATACGAAGAGAAATCTTGTTGCGGAGTTCAAAATGAAGGACTTGGGTATGATGCATTATTTTCTAGGAATGGAGGTGTGGAAAAATGTGTATGGAATCTCCCTCGAACAAGGGAAGTATGCAATAGAGATCTTGAAGAGGTTTGGGATGATAGAATACAAGGCCATGACCACACCTATGGCATCAAACATGAAGCTATTGAGTGATGCTTCATCAGATATGGTTGATCCTATGATGTATCATCAGATGATTGGGTCCTTGATGTTTCTGATGAACACGAGACCAGACATTTTATTTTCTATGAACACCTTGAGCCAGTTCTTGACAGATCCGAGACATGTTCACTTCATTGCCGCAAAGCATATTTTGAGGTACCTGAGGAGTACAATTGATTATGGGCTCAAGTACAAGGCAAATCAGAAGATTAACCTGGAGGGTTATGTTGATTCAGATTGGGCAGGCAGTGCCATCGATAGGAAGAGCACTTCAGGTTGTTGCTTCAATATGCGATCATGTGTGATCTCTTGGTTTAGCAAGAAGCAATCCTGTGTAGCACTGAATACAACTGAAAGAGAGTATGTCACAACTTGTTCAGCTAGTTGTGAGGCAGTATGGATGTGGAAGCTATTGTATGATTTATTTGATCTCCAGATGGATGCTACTTGTATACATTATGACAACTAGAGTTGCATGAACTTGTCAGAGAATCCAGTGTTCCATGACAAGTCAAAGCATATCGAGATCAAGTATCACTATATCAGGGATATGGTGTAGAGGGGAGCAGTGAAGCTCTAGTATGTTGTGACAGAGGAACAAATAGCTACTGTGCTGATGAAGCCATTGGCTAGGGTGAAGTTTGAGTACTTCAAGGAGAAGCTTGGTGTTCTCCAAATCGAGGTTTCCTCCAAAGGGAAATGATGAGACCCAAAGCCATTCTGACATGGTGAGAGGATTGGTTCCTTCCATGGTTAGATGTAAGGGCTGATCCATTATATCATGGTGAGAGGATTGATTCCTTCCATGTCAAATGTGAGTGCTGATCCATTCTGATGTGACTGTAGGATTGGTTCCTACATGATCAAAAGTAAGCACTGAATTCCATTCTGGGAATGGAGGCACCTAGTCAATTACCAGGTAGCTCAGTTTGGGACTGGGGTCCATTTTGATATGACTGTAGGATTAGTTCCTACAATATCAGATGTGATTGCATGCCCTTCTGACATTGGTTGTCAGATGTAAGTGCAGAGCCCTTTCGGCATGAAGGATTGGTTCCTTGCATGGTCGAATATAAGTGTTGAGCCTTTCTGACATTTGTTGTCAGATGTAAGTGCAGATCCTTTTGGCATGGAGGATTGGTTCCTCGCATGGCCAAGTGTAAGTGCTGAGCCTTTCCAACATTGGTTGACATATGTGAGTACTGGGCCTTTCTAACAGGGTTGTGGGAGGTGTTCCCACATGGTTAGATGTGAGTGCTGGGCGTTTCCTTTCTGATATGATTATAGGATTGGTTCCTACATGATAAGATGTAAGTACTGGGTGGCCCATTCTAACTTAGGGTCAGATATAAGTGCTGGAAAATATCTGCACGGAGGGTAGGCCTGGCCTACAACTAGCATGAAAAAGGACTGGCTCTGTAGAACTTCCTATGACGAGAAGAATCATGAGATAGCACCCGTGAAGATTCAGTGTTGATGATCTAGATCGAGGGATGATCCAGATCCAGATATGATCTAGATTGAGGGATGATCCAAATCTAGTGATGATAATCCAGATTGAGGGATGATCTAGATCCAGTGATGATGATCCAGATCGAGTGATGATCTAGATCTAGGTGAAGATGACTTGAAGATGAAGGTGACTCTGAATATAAAGATGACTTGAAGGTAAAGATGACGAAGACTCGATGATGATCCAAATGATACAGAGAAGAAGACCTGTGTTGATAAATTGTGTCGAGAGAATACCTTCCTAGTTAAGAGGGAGTGTTGATGTAATTGTAACTTTGGAATGTATTCACTGGTATTTCTTATGTATTATAACCTGATGTTTATTTCGAGATGTATTTTTAATGTACTTGATTCATGTCATACCTCGATGTTCCTATCGGGAAATTTGTATAATGTAAACAAGTCATGTCAAGTCAAGGTGATTAACTCTCCTATTGTCTAAGGGTTAAATTCCCCGCAGTTCTGGGGCACTAGGGTTATTAAACTCACCTAGTGAAGTCGATCCTAGTTGGGTTTAGTCAAGTCGGGAATTAGTATAAATAGAGAGCTAGCCTCTCTATTTAACACACACTCACTCACACTCAGTTGTAGCGCATAGCTGAGGAAGAGAAACACACTAGGTCAAGGAAGAAAGAGGTTACTGCTGTCGGGAGATCATCTTACTATTTTTGGGTTTCACTTTGGTGTTGATTCTATCTCTAAGGAAGTTGCAGGGTTTTCTCCATTTATGGTTTCCCCGAGGAAAAACACCGTGTTCATTGTCTCTTGTGTTTGATTGTTGTGCTTGTCATTCTCTCAGTTAAAGATCCTAATGAAATGCTAGCTTAATGTTTAAAATCTATCATTTTCCCCACTGTAACACCTTGTTTCTAGTTGTTATGGCATGGAGGGGTGCAACCGTAGCATAAAATAAAGCTATGAACTTTTGATGGGATTTTGTTTTCCCCCAAAATATCTTAAGTACAATGAAATTTGTAGGAATAGGGAACTTAGTGATGACCTCCATATTTGGAGGATCAATCTTGAGTTATCCTCCACCAATAACATACCCCCAAAACACCAAGGAATTCTAGGAAAACTCACATTTATTCAAATTAACCAGCAATTGGTGCTTTTTCAGAGTCTCTAACACCTATATGAGATGTTAGATTTTATGTCCCTAGGTAGAACTATAAACAAAAATGTCATATATATATATATATATACTATAAAAAATGAATCTAAGAAAGAGAATCACAATACATCATTCATCAAATGAATAAATGTAGCTGGTGCATTTCATAAATCAGCCATCATTACTAACCATTCATAAAGACCTTTCCTAGTCTTTAATGTAGTCTTACAAGTATATTCTTCCTTCACTCACACCTGATGGTATCCCAATATTGATGAAGTACTTGACATGCTACAACTAGTCCAACAGATCATTGATCCTAGGAAAAGAGTACTGATTCTTAGTTGTGATCCTGTTCAAGCATCTGTAGTTGATGCACATTCCCCAAGCCTCGTCCTTCTTGGGTACTGTGATGATAGGTGACCCACAAGATGTGGTGCTTACTTAGATCATTACCTATTCCAACAAATTCATCTTCACTTCATATTCTTCTATGATATACTTCATCTACAATCCAATGTTTGACAATGGATAATATCAAAATAATTTGATCTGGTGCTCGACCACATACCACTTAAGAGGTATCCTTGTAGGCTCCTAGAAAACTTCTTAGTATTCCTACAAAAGGATCTCAAATTTATGTTTTTTCTCTTTGGAATACCCCTCTAGGGATTCCTTCACTTTTACCAAGTCACCTTCTTGCTAATTTTTTCCCAATAAGAGCGATACAAACTTCCTACTTGAACTGATCATCTGTTTCACTTGGTTGGTACTTACCATAGAGATATTCGATTTACCTTTGTGCATGTTGATGATGAATAATTTCTCATCCTAGATCAAGCAATATTGATTGGATCTCCTAATGAATATCACATCCTCATATACATGTAAGGTATTTTTAACTCTACACCACAAATATAAAAGTGTACTATCTTTACCTCCACTTCATCAACATACTCTCCACTTATGGCAATATTTATCTTACAATTTTTTGTGACTTTGGGTTCTACATCCTTATTTACCCATATGAATGGGTAGGGACTAGGATGATCATGTTCTTCTAATCCAATATTACGTACCATATCCTTTATTATGAGGTTTTCCTATGAATTTGAATCGAATAGAGCACCGATCTTGGTATTCTTTATCCATATCTTGATGTGGAAGAATCTCTTCATTTATTGCTCTTCCTTAGGGTGGAGGATAAATAGATTCTCCTCCTTCTTCACTATGGTACATATAATATTTTCATCAACATATGATCTTCTTTATAACTCATTTTTTGACTCCGTGTCTAGAAGGTTCTTATTCTTGGCATCCTTCTTGCGGTTATTGGGGTTAAACTATGGATGTATATCCTAACACTTTTCTTAAATGTGACCATCAATATCACAATTCTTACAATGGTTTTTCAGATCCTTGCATTGGTGTGCCATGGATGTACTCTTCTTATCATTTTCCTTATGTTTTCCCTCAGGTTGTACCTTCATGAATCTTAATAGTTTTTACTCCTTTAGACCATATACAAATTTAGACAAAATATAATAAAGGTTTTAGTGAAGCTACAATTCCAGGGAGGGTTGTGTAGGTAGTACCATTCCTGTTCCACTTTAGGTCATTGATTCATGCATCATCCCAAGGGAGGGAACGATAAAAGTGAAGGAAGTATTCCCTAATCTATTACACTCGGTTCCTGAAGATATACTTTGAAACTTTGACTAGATTTCCAGCTAAAACTTATGGTGCATGAGTTAGATATAATATGCTAAAAGTTATTTTGAGTGTTAATTTTAGAGCGAAGGCACAAATATATCTCAAAGAAACACAATTGAAATAAAGAACAACTAGGGATCCTTAATCATAACCCATTTCCTTAAAGAAGATATAACATCAATAAATACATTCAACAGTATAACATTTAAATCCTTCCATTAAGATGCATTCAAGAACTAAATAAAATCATATGGGCATAGAAAGTACAGATCCATAGATCCATGTAACATGATAAAGACATTTAATCTATTAGAAAGGACATTCAAAGCACAATACAAGATACTTTTCTTCAAATATCATAAAATCTACCTAGGGACATAAAATCTAACATCTCATACAGTTGTTAGAGATTATGTTAGGTATTATGTACCTAGGGATTAATTAGTGTCTTCCTTGGTTCTGTTTCATTTTTCTACATAATAGAGTTTCTTTGATCTATTACAAGGAAAAAAGAGGAAAAGAAGAAGGAAAGGGCCAATTTTAAAGATCCGAACACACTTATTCATTTTCTTTTGACTCATGAGAAATTAATGAACCTCCTTGCTTCATATTTTGCCTATGCTTAAATATACCTCATATCATGATGCTGAAAATGCTTCAGTGTTGAGTTGGCATCACATATCTTTCATAGAATGAAAAGAATCTTTGTGACATGCTAGGGTACGCTAAACTTATTCTCACTTTTTTTCCTTGCATATATTTTTGGGTAGGCTAAGAATATCCCCTTACTTTCTACATCAATTGTTGATATTCCCCTGTTTTCTATGTTGATTAATGTGTGGAAATTGAACCCAGTGATAGATTAATTTTACTCACAACAATTAACAATTGATCATGAAAAATCACTCACAAAAGAGACTGAAATTGGAGCTGAACACTAAACTGTATTAACTCAGTGTACAATAGCCAACCCAGTAACATAATAGGTTGCTGTATAAATAAAATACATCAGGGATTTGAATGCATGAGGAGAAATTTTAATCTAGCATAAATCAGGCTTACTAAAATTAAGCAAATCCCCCATAGGTGTAAAAAGCTGATCCCAAATCTGTCATGGAGCTCACGAATTAGAAAAATGGATTAGGAAAGCTAAAGAGTGATGGAATGACAAATAATACATGCTTTTCCAAGGAGAAAAGAGTGGAGGATGAAAGGGACAAAAAACTAGTTCACCTCACCTTGTCAAACTTTCCCTATTGCCTTAAAACACTGAAAAAGCAGACAATAAAGCAGAAAAAGCAGAAGGGCGCCTAGGAGACCAGGAATAAAGCAGAATTGATTCCTTGAGGTTTCCCAAGTGCTACATGGGTCAAATTAGGCAAGTTGGACCACTATGGATAGGTAATTGACAACTTGCATAAGGCGGGACACATGAACTAGGCAAATAAGAAAAAAATAATTAAATTAATGTCTAAGGTAGTAAACTATGGGTTGATTATTCTAACACCCCCGCTTAACCCTGACTTATGAGTAATATATCAGAAAATTATAGGGCCTAGAAACAAGGCTTAGTCACCCTTTACATACTGCATGTCCATTTAAACAAGGAAAGAGGCAAAACCAACTTGGGAAAATCCTCCCTTAAACATGGACTGTAAAACAAAATTTGGAAATCTTGTCTTCACTCATGCTTCACAGCATGATCAACAATCCCCAGCTGTGATTTGAGATTGCTGAAGGTCTTCTCACAAAATGCTTTGGTGAAGATATCAGCTACTTGTTCTGAAGATGAACAAAAGAGTAGGTGAATGGTGCCATCATGCCCAAGCTCTCTGATGTAGTGCATATGGATCTCAATGTGTTTGGTTCTCTGCTTCTGAACTGGATCTTTGTAGATTTGAATGGTACTCTGGTTATCACAGTAGATGGTAGTTGAGTACTCTGATTCGAAACCACACTCTCCAAGTAATCCCTGCAACCATAAACATTCAGTTGCTGCATTAACAACTCCTCTGTACTCTGCTTCTGTAGATGAGAGTGCAATGGCACTCTATTTCTTGCTTGAACAGCTGATTGGCCCTTCTGCAAGCATGAACACATATCCTGATGTGGACTTTCTATCTGTGCTATCACCTGCCCAATCACTGTCAGTAAATCCAATCAAATCAAGATCAGATTTTGCTTTATAGAAGATCCCATGTGTCCTTGTTCCCTGAACAAAGTTAAGGATCCTTTTGGCTGCTTTCCAATGGATCTCATGAGGCTGATCCATGTATCTAGAAGCCACACTTAATGCATAAGAAATATCAGGTCTATTATGTGTCAGATACAACAAACATCCAATCAATTGCCTATACAGTGTATTGTTTACCATAGGTGAAGAATCGGCTTCTTCCAGCTTCACTCCTGAAAGGAAAGGAGTTTTGCTTGCTTTGCAATACTTCATTTTGAATTTTTTCAGAAATTCCAAGGCATATTTGGAATGGTGCACCTTGATTCCAGCTTTGGTTTGAGCAATCTCAAGCCCCAAAAAGTGACTTAAGAGCCCCAAATCTGTCATGGAGAAGGCTTGGTTCATAGCTCCTTTTAAGGAAGCAATCTCATCCTCTGAGCTTCCTGTAATGAGGAGGTCATAAAAATATAACAAAATGATCATTAATGAACCATTAACTAACTTCAAATAGACATTTGGATCTGATTTGCACCAAACAAAATTCGGTGATAGCAAGAAGCTATCGATCTTGGCATAGCAAGCCCTGGGGGCTTGCTTTAGCCCATACACTGACTTTCTCAACCTGCACACAAGAGAAGGGTTAGTAGCAAAACCTTGAGGCTGCTGAATATATATCTCTTCAGTGAGATCTCCATTTAGGAAGGCACATTTTACATCCATGTGATGTACCTCCCATTGCCTTGAGGCTGCAATGGCTAAGGCTAGCCTGATGGAATCCATTTTGCCACAGGGGAAGAGGTCTCATTGTAATCTATGCCATGAACTTGTGAGTAGACCTTGGCTACCAATCTGGCCTTTTACTTCAGTGGTGAACCATCAGCAGCAAATTTGGTCTTATAGACCCACTTACACTGGACTAACTTTCTCCCTGGAGGAAGATCCACTAGCTCCCATGTGTTGCTCTTCTGGAGTGAGCTGAAATCCTCCTTCATGGATGTTTTCCATCTTGGATCTCCTACTGATCCTTCATATGTTTGAGGATCAGACTCCACCATCAAATAGCATTTTTATCAAACATAGGATCCTTCATGCACAGACCACTCTCAAATTGAGATATAGTCCTCCTTGGGTCATTGGGATCCCCAGCTAGCTCTCTTGCTGCATGTAGTGTCTTGGCTGCCCATTTTGGCCTTGTATGGCTGTTAGGGTCTGCAATAAACTCATATCCATCAGAAAAATCAGAATCAGCATGTTCAACAAACTCTTTACTTACTTCCTGAGGTTCAGGTGGAGAAGAGGCTTCTCCAACTTCCACTGCTGCAAGGGGTTCTTCTTCAAAATGAACACACCTTTCGATGAAGGATTTGTTTGTGCTCAAATTTATCAGTTTGTACCCTTTTGAATCTTCAGATTATCCAACAAAAAGACACTCTTGGATTTGGGGCTGCAAAGCCTTCCTCTTCTCTGTTGGAATTCTAGCCCAAGCCTTTGAGCCAAAAATCCTGAAATGGGTCACATCTGGCTTGTGCCCTCTCCATGCTTCGAAGGGAGTCATACCATAAAGATGTTTATGAGGCACTCTATTCTGAATATAGGCTGCACAATTAATAGCTTCGGCCCAGTACTTTGGTGGCAAAGTTTTGGCCTCCATCATGCATGTTGCCATCTCCTTCAGTGATCTGTTCTTCCTCTCAGCAACACCATTTTGCTGTGGTGTGTAAGGGATAGAATGCTGCATCTGAATACCTGAATATGCACAATAATTAATAAACTCAAACTTGACATACTCACCACCATTGTCATATCTGAGGACCTTGAGTTTCCTTCCAGACTGGTTCTCAACCAAAGCCTTAAAGACTTTGAATAGGCCAAAAACT